>VSMD01132897.1:0-23608 GCA_008750895.1 Mirza zaza
GCCTGTAATCCTAGCTCTCTGGGAGGCTGAGGTGGGTGGATCGTTTGAGCTCAGGAGTTCGAGACCAGCCTGAGCAAGAGCGAGACCCCATCTCTACTATAAATAGAAAGAAATTAATTGGCCAACTAATATATATAGAAAAAATTAGCCGGGCATGGTGGCACATGCCTGTAGTCCCAGCTACTTGGGAGGCTGAGGCAGCAGGATTGCTTGAGCCCAGGAGTTTGAGGTTGCTGTGAGCTAGGCTGACGCCACGGCACTCACTCTAGCCTGGGCAACAAAGTGAGACTCTGTCTCAAAAAAAAAAAAAAAAAAAGAAAGATTAAAGATAGGGTTTTATGAAAATATCCCTCATTTTTCTCCCACCAAGTATATTTTCTTTATATTTTCCATAATCTTTCTCCTTGTATCAGCCTTTCTCCACCTGGTCTGTTTGACAGTTTAGTAAGAGTTAGGATATGGTGGACTTTTAGGTAGGGCATCCTCCTTTCCTCACCAGACCTAGGTTGGGAGAGAGGAAGAATAGGTTAGGGAAGAAAGGCCATAATTATTTCCATTTCCTTTCCTCCAAGAGGACCCTAGAAATATTTAGGAATTATTTTTAATTCCATGAATGATTTTTGTTCATCCCTAGCTGCCACATAGTGTGATAATTTCATGTGTAATTAGTATGTAATTTCAACTCTAACTTCTCTTTAATATTTGTATCAATGCAGAAAATTGTGCCAAGAATGTTTTAAAAATTAAACAGAGAGGCTAGATTTCTTAAAATCAAATCCTAAAATATAGCCAATATGCATTTGTGAGGTGATGCATAGTGCAGCATGGTTCTTTTTTTTTTTTTTTGAGACAAAGTCTCACTCTGTTGCCCTGGCTATAGTGCCGTGGCATCAGCCTGACTCACAGCAACCTCAAACTCCTGGGCTCAAGTGATCTTCCTGCCTCAGCCTCCCCAGTAGCTGGGACTACAAGCCTGTGTCACCATGCCCAGCTAATTTTTTTTCTATATATTTTTAGTTGGCCAATTAATTTCTTTCTATGTTAGTAGAGATGGGGTCTTGCTCAGGCTGGTTTCGAACTCCTGAGCTCAAAGGATCCTCCCGCCTTGGTCTCCCAGAGTGCTAGGATTACAGGCATGAACCACCATGCCCAGCCTGCAGCATAGTTCTTTTTTTTTTTTTTTTTTTTGAGACAGAGTCTCACTTTATTGCCCAGGCTAGAGTGAGTGCCGTGGCGTCAGCCTAGCTCACAGCAACCTCAAACTCCTGGGCTCAAGCAATCCTGCTGCCTCAGCCTGAGCATGTGCCACCATGCCCGGCTAATTTTTTCTATATATATTAGTTGGCCAATTAATTTCTTTCTATTTATAGTGGAGATGGGGTCTCGCTCTTGCTCAGGCTGGTCTCGAACTCCTGAGCTCAAAGGATCCGCCCACCTCGGCCTCTCAGAGAGCTAGGATTACAGGCTTGAGCTACCGCACCCGGCCAATGGTATAGTTCTTTTCCCTTTTATTTCAGGGGTCAGCTGTGAGTCATACAAGTGCATCAAAAAAAACAGAAATTAAAGTCTACTGGAATGCTCCAAGCAGTGCCCCGAATCATGTACAGTTTCTGTGAGTATAAGAGTTTACACCTGGAACTAGTGTAATTGAAACCATAGTAGTCTATCATTTTCATACCTACTGGAGATTCATCTGTACAGGTATAGTGATAACACTACCGATGCTTCCCCCCCACCCCCCCACCGGTATATAGCCAGCACCTAGCACAGGACCTGGTACCTAGCAGGCACGTAATAGACATTTGTTGAGTGACTGAAGTATTGTACTGCCTTAATACTAATAAGAGCCATCAATTAATACTTGAGTCTTTTTGTGTGAGGATACAAATAAAAGTCCTGAAATTTGGATGACTTTTTTGCAGTGTTATGCCTCTCAGATTAGCTTGTCTGGAAAGTAAGCCCCTGTATGTTCCTAAAAATTATGAAATTCAGTAGAATAAAATAGTACTTCTTCATTAATCCTGCATGCAAAGGGAAATGGAATGTCATAAAGCCATGTAATGGTTCCTGGGTGGTGTTACAGACATATATTTTAAGGGTAGGGGGTATGGTTGCTATCCTGTTATGTCTCTGTTTTCTGATTCACTTTGTGCACAGGTTGCCAGCACACGGTGACATAGCTTTGCACCTGTGCGTTAGGTGGAATGTGAAAAAGCGGGGGGCCAGGGTGTGAGCCCAGTGAGAGCTGATGGTTATTTATGTAGGCTCTATATAGTTTCCTGCTGTAGTTGTTTGCTACACATGCCATTTTGAAGAATTCAAATAGTGTGCTGTGAAACCAGGAGTAGTATGTTCTTTATATGCAGGGAATAGAAATCTGTGCAGTTTAGTCTCTGGCTCTGGCATTCATGGCTGTTGTGAATATGTGCAAAGAATAGACAAGTAAGAAAAGAGAGGGATAGAAGAAGAGAAAGCAATAAGATGTCATCTAGCGATGGGGCAGAAGAGAGTCATTAGAGATTCACCTGGAACAAAATCAGTAATACTGTTAGATACTAAGTCATGTGTTCCTAGTTCACTTCCTTTTTTTTTTTTTCTTTTTCCCCTTTAAAGTTTTGATTTGATTGTGATAGGCCATCGTCAGGGTTCTAATATCACTGATATTGCATTTCAGGGTCACAGTTGTAGAGAAATATAAAATCTACTGGGTGAAGATTCCTGGTCCTGTAATTTCACAGCCAAATGTACTTCCTTTTACAACACCTAAAGCTACAATAGTACCTTTGCCAACACTGTCTCCAGTTTCCCATTTAACGAAATCAGTAAGTAACATTTTTATAGCTTTACTAAATGCAATCTAAAATAACGTGTAATCAAATATAATGTCTGTATGTTATAAAATGTAGAAGAGAAGGAAAATAAGACATTACATAAAAGTAAAATGCTTTACTTAGTTTTTTCTATGTGAGCAAAGAGGTATATTTGTGGTTGGAAATTGTGATTCTGTGCTTGGTAAAGTGCAAAGAGAACTAGCCGTACTGGGTTGTGGTAGGAAGTTTTTGGGAATCTGAAGGAAATTCTCATTGCAACATTATGACTTAAAGGTTAGAATAGAGGGAATAGTCAAGACCCTGCATGTTCAAGGTGTGGTTATGACATTCACATGTAGTCTGTGCTAGTAGTGGATATATTTTCATTTCAAAATAAATCTGGTGAAGAAACAGCTTTCTCTCTTTCTCTGTTTCACATAACCAAATATCAAAGATGGGGAGGGAGCTTAAGCTAAATTTAGATAAGATTTGGAGGAGGTTCTTGAAGTGATGATATAACTCTTAGATGTTATTTCATTAAGGTCAAAGAGTACTAGAGAATTCTATATGCTGAACCACAGAAAATCTCTTGCAAACTCATCAGCTAGAATTCCATTTAGGCCCTCTGAATCAAAAGAATTGTGATTGACAAAGCATATTTTGGAAAGGGTAATGCATATTAGAAACATTAGGAAGAAGGGTTTTACTGCAGGAAATTCTGATAAATTAGAATTCTTAATTCAGAAGTGAATATAATAAGAAAAGTCTTGAGGCAGGTTGTTACAGTTGAAAGAACAAATGTGGGCCTAAATACTGACTTGTCTGATTTCTATGTGTCTTTGGACAAATTACTTAATTTTCAAAGTCTCAATTTATTCACCAATAGAATGAGAAATAATGATATTAGCACAGTATAACTATAAGAATTAAACAGAATAATGAATGTCAGTTTTCTAACTCTGCTTTGCACTTAATAGATATTCAGTAAACATTAGTTCCTTCTCTTTTTTCTTTGCTTTATTATCCTTTTATACCTCTTTGTTCACATAAAGAAGGCTAAGTAAAGCACTTTGCTCCTGTGTAATGTCTTACTGTGTTTTCTTTCTCATTTACATTTTATAATATATGGACATTATATTTGATTATATTATTATGAATGCCACACTTTTGTTTGACCCTACAATTAGATCTGTTATTTGTGCTAGCTCTCAGTTTAGTCTTATTAGCTTTAGTCCTATTGCTTATTTAATTAAAAGCTGCTTTAGGGGAATAAATAGTCAGTTTGGACCTGAGCTTCCCAGTAGAAATCTGTTTACTGTTGTCTTTCCATATATTCGCATAAAAGGCATTAGCTCTTATTGGAGCTTGTATTGTGTCTCTGCGCCAAGTTTATAATCTCTAATTATAGGAAAGTTCCTTGAGAGTCATAGGATTATGCCATTTTTAGAGCTAGAAGAAACCTCAGGGTCTCTTTCTTTCAGTTTTCCTGTTGTATAGTTGAAGGGAAAGGGATCCTGAGAGAATGAATTCTTTGGCAAATGTGGTGGAGTGAAGCAGAGAGCTGAGAACAGAGTCTAAGTTTCCTAGCTCCTAGTGACTTATTCTCTTCACTCTACTATGCTTTGTCTTGACATTTCCATTAAATCTAGTTACATAATGTTTAGGTCTCTTCTGAAAAGTCCTGTCACTGCCCATTCTACAAGGGTGCTCATTTACTTTGTCAAATTGTAGAGATGATGCTTTTTTAAGACTCTTCCTCTTATGTTCCTTATCAAGAAGATCTGGATTAGATCATTGTAGATTGTTGCTTGTTTCTCCCTCCTCTAAATCATTACTATTATTTGGAGTGGTGGCGTATATCCGGGGAGCCATTTTTTCTTATTTTAGTATCAAATTTGAATCTGAATTATAGAAGCAGAATCCAAAATCTAAATATAATAACTTGGTAAAGGTTTGTTTGTTTCTTTACTTTTTTAAGATTCTATCTTTGAGAACTTGAGGAAACCTTTTATGCAAGAATATCAGTGTCAATTAAGTATCAGGGACTTAAATACTCCCTAAGAAGTTTCTTAAAATTTACCAGAAACTTTGCTCCAGAACATACTGAATGTAAAATGTTTTGTGTATTAAAGGAACTTTAATACTCTTGCGTGATTACAGTCCAACTAGTGTTATGTCTTCCAAACTTTAATTAAAATTAATGAAGTTTAAAAGTTCAAAACGTTTAACTATTGCTCTGATCATTTCTACTTTAGGATATGCCTTTTGCTTTCTTATTTGAATTCTTATTATGAAAAGGTATTCTCATTAAAACCCATACTTGAAGATAGTGGCTCTTCTGTCACTGACAATGAACTGCTTCTTCGATAATTAAGATTTTTTTTCCCTGCCATTTTTCTAGTTCAGTGCTTCGGACTGTGGGAACAAGAAGTTCTGTATTAGAAGTCCTTTGAACTGTGACCCAGAGAAGGAGGCTGCCTGTGTCTTCTTGTCCTTCACAAGAGATGACCAATCAGTGATGGTTGAAATGAGTGGTCCCAGTAAAGGCTATTTATCCTTTGCACTGTCTCATGACCGATGGATGGTTTGTACCTCTCACTTGCATAAGTGGTAATGAAAGGACAGTCACTGGAGTGAGCTCCAATCAATGATAGATAAGCTGTTTGTTCCAGAATGAAATGATCATATGTAAGGGTAGAATGAGAAAAGAGAAAGTAACTTAGAACAGATTCCAAGTTAAACAGCTTTGAATATTTTATGATTTTAACAGTTAGGCAATTATATACTTCCAAGAACAGACTGTCCTAAATAAAGTTAGGAAAATCATTTTATTTCCAGTGGATTTGCCATTTTATGTCTATCTCTTTGCGATAAAGCAGGAAGCTCAGTTAAAAAAAATCGCTCTGCATAAAATGTCATGTTTTGTGTAATGCTTTTCAAATCATAGTTGTTTACTCAGGTGGCCAGAACTAAAGCATGTGCTCCTGCTCTCGGTGTCCAATTTTAGTAGTCTTCAGTGCATTTCCCAAATAGAGAATTAAACCTTTATATCCAGGCAAAATGTATTACAGTAGGCTCCTTTGTCAGATCTGCAGAAAGCATTTGTTTTAAGTGGAGTCTTGCTCTCCCTGGGTGGCGCCGAAAGGATTAAATGATCCTGTAGGTGGCAGCCTTGTGCTGTGGTGTGGAAGACCAGGGCCTGCATAAGCATCCCAGTTTCCCAGGGAGCAGGAAGAAGAGTTTGGGGCCAGAACATATGTAAGTCTTGTTTAAGCAGAGTTGGTGTTGGGAGGCTGAGGATGACCGCAGATGGAGAAAGCTCCTTATTTCCACATTAGCAGAGGCAAAGAGTCTTTTCTTGAGAGTTTTATTCCTATCAGCATTTAAACTTAGTACCACTTCTTTAGGGAATCACATTTCAAAAATAGAAAAGGAAGTGTGACATGGCCACGATACAGGAAATAATGCTTCCCCTGAAAGTGCACTCTGGGTGGCTGTAAGTATCATAGAAAGCTGATGTAACTTTTTTTAGGGGCATGCCATTTTAGTATGTGTAGATGACCTATATATTTTACTATATACCTTTAGAATGCACTTGCTATCTTCTGTCATTAAACAAAGGATATAAGTTAAATCTATGAGCTATAAGCTATGTCATGTGCTTTAAAAAATAACATATAAGAAAAATTATGAATCTTTCCCCTTTAATATTGCTTTCTTTTTTTTTTTTTGAGACAGAGTCTTGCTTTGTTGCCCAGGCTAGAGTGAGTGCCGTGGCGTCAGCCTAGCTCACAGCAACCTCAAACTCCTGGGCTCAAGCAATCCTACTGCCTCAGCCTCTCGAGTAGCTGGGACTATAGGCATACACTACCATGCCCAGCTAATTTTTTCTATATGTATTAGTTGGCCAATTAATTTCTTTCTATTTATAGTAGAGACGGGGTCTCGCTCTTGCTCAGGCTGGTTTCAAACTCCTGACCTTGAGCAATTTGCCCGCCTCGGCCTCCCAGAGTGTTAGGATTACAGACGTGAGCCACGGTGCCCGGCATCAATATTGCTTTTATGGGAAATTTTATACACACTCAGATGATGCTGCAATTGCTCAAAACATTTTCCTCACTTCCCTTTTGCAATTGCCATTAGGCCTGTAGTGTATTCTTTTGGATGTTCTCAGTGCTGGCAACAATGAATCAAGTTTGATGTGTAAGGTAAATCATGAGATAGGATCAAAAATAAAATGTGACTATAAAGTAATAATGAAAAGTGGTGGTAGGGCTTGTTGTTGTGTGAACATGATAAAACTAGCTATGAAGGAAATTCTGAAAATGAGTCCAAAAAAGGACTAACTTGTTGAATAAATGTATAGATTCATTGGGGTTCATCTCTGAGGTACAGCACTCATTTAGATATATGTTCTAGTCATTAAAAAAATCTTGACTGATTCTAGCCACTTTATAGGCAAAGTTCATGCTGTTGTATACTAAAACATTTCCTTCCACTGGTCACATAAAATCTGTAAGCAAGAGGGAAAGACAATGCCACTGCCTTGAGTGTGGTGATGAGTAACCTACAGGTAGGCCAGTTATTTCTGTTCTAAATTGTAGGCACTGATGGCACAAAAGCATTTATCTCTAATTCAAGATACATTTATCTTACTTAGAAATCTTGTCTGTTTCTAGTATAGTACTCATCAAAAATGTTTATAAAAAAACTTAATTATGCAGGTGCAGTTGATTTACAGAGCAATCCTATTTAATGATTAAAATCATCTGTACACCTGTTTGCCTAAATTGGGGGAAATGAATCATCCTCAAAACATATTTTTAAAGTGGGTATTTCTATTTCGGTTGTTATTTTTAAATTTTTAGGATATTTTTATGACCTGCTGTCTCTTTTGAGTATATAATGTAAATTTAAATACTGAAGGTATCTGATGTTGTGAATACTGATTAGATAACCTAAATTATACCCTTTTTTCAATTTGGCTTATAAATTAATTATAGCAATTGTTTTGGCACTAGGCCTCATCACTAAATTGAAATGTATAATTTCTCATATTTTTGCTAAAAATGACTCACTAATGTCTGAATTTTAATTGAATTTCTGAGTACAGTAAATCTTCACTTAATGTCATCGATGGGTTCTTGGAAACTGTGACTGTAAGTGGAATGATGTACAGCAGGTCCTCAAATAACATAATTTCCCTCAACATCATTTTGTTATAACATTGATGAGGAAAAAAATTTTGTTTTGTTAATTGTCGTTCTGCTTAAAGTCACAGTTTCCAAGAAAGAACCTATTGATGACTTTAAGTGAGGACTTACTGTACATGCGTCTTCCCTATTTGAGGTATTTTTTAAAATAATATAAAGTCTTTCAAGTACAGACATTATTAGCTTCCATTCTTCTCCATCCCCTGTCCTGTATCATCTTGTTCCATACATGATCTCTCTGTGCCCAAATTCTAGCATATTTCGGTCCTGACCTCTCTTGAACTCTCTAGATTGTGATTTCCAGCTGCCGGCTGGTCTTGTCCAGTTGAGTGTTCCTGGACGATGCAAACCAACATCTATAAAACTGAACTTATTATCTTCCATTTTAATGTCTCCTTGTGTTCCCCTTTCTTGGCAATCAACAAGCAGCTGCCATTATTGATTGCTTGCTTCTTGTCAGGTATTGTCCTAGGCCATTTATAGAATATCTCATTGCTGCTACCATCTTCCTTGATAGTTAGAGATATTTTGATTGTGACTTAGTACATCCCTTTCATTCATCTCTCACATCCTTTTTCCTTCTATCTCCAGACTTTTGTTTTGAAAAGTTTAAAACCTACATAAAAGTTGAAAGAATGAACACCCAGAGGGCCCTCACCTTAGATTTGCTCCTTTAGCTTTCTCTCTCTTTCTGTCTCTATCTACCTATCTCAATTGACTTATGTGGTGTATAAAAATACACCTTTTTTCTGAACTATTTGAAAATAAGTTGTATATATCTCATGACATTTCATCTCTGAAGTTTTCAAAATGTGTCTCCTAAGAACAAGGACATTCTTCTACAATTACCACAACATCTTAATCACATTGAGAAAATTTAACAATGATAGGATAATTTTCTGGAATATATAGTCTATATTCCAATTTCCCCAGTTATCCTAATAAAGTCTTTTGTAAGTGTTTCATTTTAAAATTTCTATCCAAGGTTCCATCAGTTATCACTCAATGAGTTTAGTTGTTATATCTCTTTGATTTCCTTTACTTTAGAACAATTACCCCTACCTTTTTTCTTGATTATTTTTTTTTTCAGGTCACTTATTTTGTAGAATGTTCTATAATTTATACAATAGATTTATGTTAAGATTTTTGGCACAAATACTACATAAGATATGTTGTTTCCACATCAGTGCATCATATCAAAAGTTGCACAGTGTCAAATTGTTCTGTTATTGATGATGCTATGTGTGATCACTGGTGTCTGTTAGGTTTCCCCATTGTGAAGGTACATTTTCTTTTTGTAATTAATAAGTAATATGTGGGATGATTCTTTGAGTCTGTGTTAATATTATGTTTCCCAATAACCTGTTACCAAACGGTTTTAGTATTTATTGATGTTCCTTCTCTGAATCAGTTGTTACCTTTGTGGTTGTAAAGTGGTGATTCTCTAATTTATTAGCTGATATTCTTCTGAAAAGAAGAGATTTCTTTTCTCTGTACTTTCCCTTCCCTTTCTGAGTAACACTATGGGCTAATGGATTCCTTTTGACCATTGTATTGTAGTTTATTACTACCATTCTTCTTTTGGATGGTCATGTTGACCCAAATGTGGCCATGGGAGCCCTTTCAAGCTGGTTTCTGTGCCCTTTTGATGTGTCTCCATCAGTTTTTGAGCATGTCTTTATTTCAATATCATAACAAGATATTCTCCACACATACTTTCATTCATTTCATCACTTCTCAAAGGAGCTTTGCTTCCCTTTAGTAGCAATAGTATTTAGAAATCAAGATTTGCGTGCTAATACACATTCATTGCTGCTGATCTCCCAGGAAATTTTGATTCTATCTTTCTAACATACCTCTTTCCTTCTCATTTTTATTGTCTCCTTCCTGGACTGCTGCAGTAACCTTTCCATAGTCTTCTTGTGTCCATGATTTTCCCTTCCATTTTATCCTTCACACAGCCATTGGAATTCTCTTCCCAAGTCACAATTGAGATGGTCTCCAAAATATCTCCCCAAACTTTTGGTGAACCTTTGGTAACTATAGAAAAATTGTTCTTTTTCTTTAGCATTCGTCTCAATATTCTTTAAAGTCTTGAGAATATTTGTTGGAATTTCCAGCCTTTGAACTCTTTCTTTACTCTTTATATATTTTAGCTAACAAATTACTTGTTTCCTAAAATTTTCATATATCTTTATATTTGTATATCTTTGGTCCAAGAAGTTCCTCAGCTTAGAAAACGTTTCCTTTAATCTTAGCTCTACCTTATCCTTATATAAATATATTTTATTCTCTAAATTCTAATTAATTACCATCTTTTCTGATAAGCCTTTTCCAATTCTCTGGCCATACATAATTTGTCTCTTCTTATCACTTTGCCTGAATCTCTATTTTATCATATTTAATGTACTACTGTACCTGTCTCTCTCCTCCATTAAAACATAGGCTTTGATTATAAGAACAATATTCTTGTCATCTTTATTTTTTCCACAATATTCAACATAATGTTTTCTCATAGAGTGAATTCCAAATGCTTAAATTGAGAGGGGCAAACTTGGGAGAGAGCTTCAGTACAACCCAGAGATTTGGTGGAACTTCTTATGTTGTGTGCTTTCATGCTCCAAATGTGGGGTTCTAGAACTTCCTGGAGCATAAGGTTGTGCTAGAACCTTCTCTTACCCTTCATTTAAAATAGTAAGAACTGAGAGTTTTCTGTTCTTTAGCCATCATCTTCCCCAATATTTGGACAATCTGCCTTTATTGATTTAGTATTTTAGTTTACTACTTCTCATCAGTTTGTCTCAAAATCAGCCATTTCGTTGTATCAATGTTTTTTTTAAATAACAAGAATTCCTATGCTTCACTGATGATAGACATTCTAGAATATATGCATTGTTTAAATTGGGGTTCAACAAACTTTTTTCTGTAAAGGACAAGATTGTAACTGTTTTAGCATCTGTGGGCCATATAATATCTGTTGCAACTACCCAACTCAGTTGTTGTAGTACAAAAGCAGCCATAGATAATACATAAATGAATGGATGTGGCTGTGTTCCAATAAAACATTATTTATGGACACTGAGTTTGACTTTGATATATTTTTATTTGTCATAAAATAGTCTTCTTCTTTTAATTTTTTTTTAGCCATTTAAGTATGTAGCTACTATTCTTAGACTATGAGTTGTAGCAACAGGTTGAATCTGGTTTGCAAGCCATGGTCTGTCAACTCTTGGTTTAAATTATGACTGCTCCAAATTTCTTATCTGAGCTAATTCCGATTTGACTATAAGATGTGAAACAGTGAATAATTGCTAGGAGTATGTCCTTGATAGTTTTCAAAAGTGGAACATTTTAAAATAAATTTGAGTCTGAAAGTATAGAAATGTATCAGAATTTAATATTGGAATTTATAGCAAAATTTATTATAACTGGGTAGTCTTGGATTTTAGGGAATTTAGTGATTAACACACAAACAGAACCTGGTTAAATAGTATGTGGAGAAAATAAGTGAAATACCAAGTTATAGACAATTACTTAAAATCAAGATTACTCATCGGTCCACTGTTTAAACATATATATATATATATATATATTTTTTTTTTTTTTTTTTTTTTTTTGAGACAGAGTCTCACTCTGTTGCCTGGGCTAGAGTGCTGTGGTGTCAGCCTAGCTCACAGCAACCTGGGTTCAAGCAATCCTTCTACTTCAGCCTCCCAAGTAGCTGGGACTACAGGCATGTGCCACCATGCCCGGCTAATTTTTTCTATATATTTTTAGTTGACCAATTAATTTCTTTCTATTTATACTAGAGACGGGGTCTCGCTCTTGCTCAGGCTGGTTTTGAACTCCTGACCTTGAGCGATCTGCCTGCCTCAGCCTCCCAGAGTGCTAGGATTACAGGCGTGCGCCAGCGCGCCCGGCCCCATTTAAACATATTTTCAAGTTACAGTCTGCCCTCTTGTAGTCACTTTAAAGAATAAGATTTAACTTTCAGAGTCAAGGAACATTGGAGACTAATGCATAGATAAGAAGTAGACAGACAAAAAATTCCCCCTTGAGCTCAGGTATTTTTGTTTCAATTATATAACATTAGATCTATTAAGTGTGTTTAATATGTGGCAATATTTGATTACAGCATCTTCCATCTTAAAAGTTACTAAAAATATCCGATATAAGGCAGTGTATCCACAGTCATTAAAATATATAGGACATAGATTTTTATTAACAAATAAATATGTGGAACAACATTTGTGGTAAATAGTAGAAAAAAGTAACAAAGCTATATATTTTCCCACTTGGGAAGGAGAAAATAGGTATGAATACAAATAGATTTAGATAAATATATACAAAAGCATTAAAGTGGTATTCATTTATTGACTTATGGACATATGAACATGTTATATGTTTATCTTTATCTATTATTTTACACTGAAATTTTAGTGCTTTCGTATTATAACAAAATTATTAATAAATTGGACAGCCAATTCTCTAGAATTCATAATATCATTCAAGATTAAGTCAGTAAGTTATGTTTTAATAGCATCAAATAATACTTGATTTCCTTATGGACTTTTCTTTTTTAAACCAAAATGCTGAAAGTCCTTTAAACTTTTTTCACTTGCAATTGTTTTTCAGGGTGATGATGATGCTTATCTGTGTATTTGTGAAGATCAGACAGTGCACATGCAGCCTTCCCGTTTGACAGGGCGAAGTCACCCTGTGATGGACTCCACGGTGGGTGTGAAAATTCTGGGAAGCTCCACATGGCTGGTCCACTTTCCGGCTATGTGGCTATCACTGGCACAGCTTGCTGCAAGATAGTCTCCAATCCCTGCAGTCACAGCCTGGCTTGAGCAGGTGCCTGGCAGCAGGGTTCCTTTCACAGTGATTTCTGAGAAACTTTTCTGTACTTTAGATAGCACAAGACAAATTTCTCTTGTAGGGAAAGGTGAATTCTTGCTTGTGTTACTTAAATCCTTTTTGTTGCTTCTTACAAAAAAGTATTTTATGATTTGTTAAGATAGAGCATTAACTCCTTTCCACAAGCTTACAGACAGATTTTCTTTCTTTCTTTTCTTTTCTTTTCTTTTCTTTTTCTTTTTCTTTTTCTTTTTTTTTTTTTTGAGACAGAGTCTTGCTCTGTTGCCCAGGCTGGAGTGCAGTGGCGTCATCATTGCTCACTGCAACTTCAAACTCCCAGGCTCAAGTTATCCTCCTGCCTCAATCTCCTGAGCTAGGAGTACAGGCACGTGCCATCATATTCAGCTAATTTTTTTGTTCTTTGTAGAGACAGGGTCTCGCTATGTTGCCAAGCTGGTCTTGAACTCCTGGCCTCAAGTGATGCTTCCGGCTCTGCCTCCCAAAGTGCTGAGTTTATAGGCATAAGCCATCATGCCTAGCCCCAGACAAGTTTTCAAGAAGAGACTTATGTTAGTGACAGAATTTCTTGACTGGTGAGAAGGAGGAGCACATTCAGTTAAAACTGGTGCCCACTGGTTGTCTTAAGTGCCCTTTGTTGGCATCTGTGTCAAAGGTGGGCTATTTCAGGTAAAGGAGTGTCTTTGTCACAGGGCAGTTGACAAGCAATGAGCTCTGAAGGAGCTGTAGCTATCACTTAATGACATAGCAAATGAGCTCTTACTGAACAGTAGCTATCACTTAATGACATAACTATCCAGAGCTTTCCCACGGGGTTGCCTCTCACAGCTGGCTTGGAACTTCTCCCCAGTTACATGTTGCATTTTGGCCACTAGGGTATTACTAATGGTTTCTTCAGTGTTTTTGATTGTGTGCTAGTGGCCAAATGGAGTTAGTTGATCTGCTAAAATTTCCAACCCCGGTTGAGGAATTGTAGGGTTCTGGCTCAAAGTAAAAATAATATTTTTGCCAAATGGGATAAAGACAAATAAACTGGGAGAAAATGTTTCTTGTACTCTTCAAAGAGGAAGTGGAAAAACAATGATACTGCAGACAAAGCATACACATAAGGTCTTAGAAAAAGGAAATTGAACAGGGCAGGATTTTGATCATATCTTATTTTTAGCAAATATCTGGGAAGTGCTAAGAAGACTCATTGTGTATGTTTGTAGGATACTCTTGAAGATATGGCTTGGAGGTTGGCGGATGGTATTATGCAGTGTTCCTTCAGAAGAAACATTACCCTTCCTGGGGCTAAGAATAGATTTGATCTAAACACAAGCTACTACATATTTCTAGCAGATGGTGCAGCTATTGATGGTAAGAATATTAATAAAAACTGTCTTTTCAAGCTTTTTGTTTCTCTTCCTTCCTCCCTTTCCCTTACTCTTTTGGAGAGACTACTATAATAAGGAACACACTTATGGATAAGAAGTTATAACCCTTTTCTATTTTGCCTAAAAATTTGACTTTTAGTTAACCTGCTCTTCTAGCTGTGTTTCTCTGGAAACTAGAAAAGGTAGAGTGTCAACTGTGTTATAAGGCAGCATTGCCTATGATCAAAATGGCCTCTGGTTGGTAAAATGCATTTGACCTGAAGAACCATAAATACCTTGCAAGAAGCCATATCTTTGGGCTTCCCTGAATGTAGTGACATTAGCATTGCAGGGACTGTAGAAGTAGCACCTTTGGGGTTATTGCAAGAGATAGTGGCTCTTGTAGGAAAACCTGCCCAATATGAATCTCATTTCCTTAGACTTGAGCTTCTTGCAGGGAGGTGAGGAGGAGATAGAGAGAATAGCTCCTGGATAGCTGAGTGAACTGCTCCATGACTTCCCATTGAGGGGAGATGCCTCACACTGCCCTGCTGGTGTGGTGTATTTCATGCCCTACATCTTTCTAAGTGAATCTGATGCCAGGTACAGCCTAAGGTGTTAATAGTTCTGTGTTGAATGTTTAGTTTATCCTTGAGAAGACTACCTTAGTGGATACCGTAACACATATTAATAGGAATAATTCGATTTTGTTTAAGGTCTTGGCTAATGATGTTTTGAGGTGCTGCAAGAAAACCCAATATAGTATTTAGTGACTCTTCTCTTAGGGGATAATATTGGCCTAAAACTTTGAGAATATAGCTTACTTTGAAAGTGGCGAGAAGGTGGGCATGTAGAATAGAGAGTCAGGGGTGGGATAAAGGAAGAAGAAGAGCAGGAAATGTGGTACAGGTAAAATTGTGAAAAGCCTAGATTATTCTATCATGTATTTTAAATTTTCTATTTTTGGTAAAGTAGAGCCCCAAAATGTTTTGAAGCAGGATAAAATATATACTTGGTGTTAGAGAAAATTTAGCAACATTTCAAGATTTAGTTATAGGTGATATGTATAGTTATCTTACTGAAATTATGTATTTTAACCCCCCCCCCCCCCTTTTGAGACAGATTCTCATTCTGTCACCTGGGCTAGAGTGCTGCAGTGGTGCAATCATAACTCACTGCAACCTCAAACTCCTAGGCTCAAGCAATCCTCCCATCTCAGCCTCCAGAATAGCTAGAACTACAGATGCATGCTATGTTACCATGCCTGGCTAATTTTTAGTACCCTTTTTTTTTTTGTAGAGATAGGGTCTCGCTATGTTGCTTAGGCTGGTATTGAACTCTTGGCCTCAAGTGATCCTCCTGACTCAACCTCCCAAAGTGCTGGGATTACAGGCATGAGCTACAGTGCCCTGCCAACCATTTTATTTAAATGGAGAAATTCTGTTGTATAAAAAAGTGTGTGTGTGTGACAATGCCAAACCTTTCTTCATGGGTTAGCATTATAGAAATCAGCACATATTTTCCAACAGAAACAATGTTTTAAGTGGTAGTTCTAACACTCCCTCAGTAAAACCTAGTTAATGGATGAAATGTGCAAAGAACAGAGCATTGTTTTATTTCCCTTGCCTGCTGGTATTGCTGCATGGGCGAGAGAATCTCTGCCTTGTCTCTTGTGGTGTTTCTCAAAGTGTGGGGCTTAAATAACCTACTTCAAAACGACCAGAGTGACTGACAGCAATGCAGATTTCTGAGCTCCACCTCAGACTCACAGAATCTGTCATTGGTGCCTGGATTGGGCATTTTAACAAGCATCCCAGGTGATGATTATAAGTGTGCTGTAGTTTGTAACTTACTGCTCTAGGATGGGATTTTCCCAACTGAGGTGAACATACTGCAAGGTAGTTCAGGAACTACAGCAAACAATACTAGAACTTATTTTTTTTAGATTTATTTTTATCTCATTTAAAAATTTTCTGTTTTAATATATTTTATAGTTTACATAATATATTAAAACAATAATACATGAATATGTTTATGACAAATATACGTTAAGGGCTCATGCTCATTTTTTTTAACTGGTGGAGTACAATGCAGACAAAACAAAACACCCCCCAAAACAAGCCTGGAGATTATTACTCCAGGAAATTCATTTTCCAGTTCTGTTGTACTGGGGAACAAAGGACAATTACCACATAAATCATTGTCTTTTCTATTACTTAGTTGTATGTGTGTGGACCATTTGTAAATTGAACTCTGCTTAATAACAGTGAGATTTTGTGAGGTTTAAGCCAATTTTCAAAGTAATCATATCTCTGCAACCCATATAAATGTAAAATGTGCCCCATTTCAGTAAAATCTCATAATGATCCATCCATTTAAAACATTTTTCTAACTGCTGTTTTCCCCACAATGCTGACAGTATCCTGTTTTGGGATAAGCAAATGTAAAATGCTGAGAGTTTTAAACTGAAAGATAGACGTCACTTGGGTAAAGAAGTAATTCATAATTAGGAAACCTACCAATTTCAATAATTAATGATGTAGAGACCCTGTTATCACATGACCTGTTATTTAAACAATTTAGGAATACTCTAGGTTGCATAATACTGTGGAGTCTTGTACTAAGCATGAACTCCCTTAGAGTAGCACTGCAAAATTATAACAGAACCATGCAATTGAACTCTAAAATGATAATGGACTTCTGCTTTCATGAAGGTTAAGTTCATGCTTAGTTCACGGCTCTATGGTGATTTAGAGTTTAAAAACACTTTTTTTCCAACTTGTCTCTCAGGCTCGTTGGGACTGTGGTCTCTTTTTCATCACTGCCACTCAACTAATACAGGATTTTTAGCTTCTTCAGTGCATTACCTGTCATTTTTGGTAGTTTTCTTGATCGTTTTCTTTTTGACACTTTTGTAGCTCCTGACAGTTATCATCTCTTTCTTCTTGACACTCTTTTCCCTTGGCATTCATTGCGTAAAACTCTTCTCATTTTCTGCCTTACAATAAGCCATGGTGTAATAGTATTTGCTGAATGAATAACCAGGAGTCCTAACATAATTTTTTTAATAGTCTATTTTTTCCTCCATTGTTTCAAAAGCCTCTTTATTATATACTAAAACCTATCAATAAATTGAACTATTTCTAATTTTGTCCATTCTTCTATTAATCTATTTATTCCTGTACTAGTTGGAATTACTGTGGCTTTATAATAGATTGTAAACGTTCATAGAACAAGATTCCCCTTCTGGCCTTCTTTTTCAAGACTTTTTGCCTCTGTGTGTATCTCTTCTTCTAGGTGAACTTCAGATATGATTTTTCAAATTCTCTTATTCCTATTGGGACTGGGATTGAAATTGCAGTGACATTTTAGATTAATTTGGGAAATAATAACTCTTTGCAATAGTGAGTCTTTCTATGCAGGAACATACTGAGATATTCCATTTATTCAGGTCTTGCATATGTGTGTCTTTCCATGAAATTTTATGGTTTTCTTTGTATCTTCATTATAGGGCTTATATATTTTTTGTTACTTTGTTCCTAGGTTTAATAGTTTCCTAAAACAAATAATTGTGAATGGGATTGCTTTTCATACATGAAAAGCTAAATGTGTTGATGTATAGGAAAATTATTGATTTTTGAATATTTATCTTGAATTTAGCCACCTAGTTTTCCAGTTGATTATCTTGGAGTTTTCTAGATAAGTGTCATATCCTGTGCAAACAATGACAGGTTTATAGCTCTCATTTTCTTTTTTGTCTCATTGCATTGTCTAGTTCTTACAGAACAGTGTAGAATGGCAGCAGTGAGGTGGCAAGAGATCCTGTTATCACATGACTTGTTATTTAAACAATTTAGGAATACTATAGGTCACATAATACTGTGGAGTCTTGTCCTAAGCATGAACCCTCTTAGAGTAGCACTGCAGAATTATAACGGAACCATGCAATGGAACTCTAAAATGATAATGGACTTCTGCTTTCATGAAGGTTAAGTTCATGCTTAGTTCTTGTTCTGTTCCTGATTTTGATGTGAATGCTTCTGGTATTCAATGTTCAGAGTCTTGTTCGTGGTATTTTTCTGGTGGATGTCCTTTATTGTGTTGAGGAAATGTTTTTCTGTTGCTAATTTTACTAAGAATTTATATCATGAGTGTGTGCTAAATTTCATCAAATATTTTATGGACAGCTATTGAGGAGATATTTTTTTATTATTTTTATAGATTTATGGATGGTGAATGATCCTCACATTTCTGGGATAAACCTTACTTGGTCATGTCTTTTTATTCTTTTAATACACAACTGATTTGATTGGCTAATGCTTTCTTTAAGCTTTTTACATCTATATTCATAGGTGATTTTGGTCTCTGGTTGTGGATGGGCGCTTGTGTGAACGCACACATGACTAGTTTTGGTTTCCGTATCATGCTAATCTTATAGAATGAAATCTAGAAGAGCCTAAACAAAAAAAGAATGTTTAAACTTAAAACATTTCTTTAAATAGTACAGTAGAACTTGCCTACATAACAGTCTGAATGTCGGATGGGAATATTTAACGAATTAAAAAATTCTTCTATTATTATTACTCACCATGGTTACTACTTATTCTTTGGTCAGTTTTTGTAATTCTATATTTTCTCAGAAATTCATCTATTTCATTTAGATTTTGAGATTGTTTTTGGCTGATTTAAAGTTGTATATAGCATTTTTATATAATTATAAGAATGTCTTCTATATCAGTAGCTATGTCGCCCTTTTAATTTCTAACACTGTTTGTTATGCTTCCTTTTATGGTGTGGTCAGAGTTGCCAAAAACTCAGTTGATTTTATTAGCTTTTTACAGGATAGACTTTTCTGATTTTTAGGCTTACTAGTTTGTTATGTTCTACTTTTAATTTTAATCAGTCTTCTTTTCTGGTTTCCAGAGGTACATTTTGTTATTTTAAATGCACCTTGAATGAAATGTTTATTTCAATACTTTGTCTTTTTCTTCGGTTTTTTTTTTTAAGAAAATGCTTTTAAGTTGATAAAAAGTTCTTTTGAATAGTACCTTGATTGCATCATATGTGGGTATTTATTTTTTTTATTTATTTTATATCTTTTGCAGAGCAAAAGAACTTTCATTTTCTGTAGGAATTCAAATTGGTACAGCCACTTTGGAAGACGGATGACAATCTTTTACAAACCAAACATTCTCTTACAATATAATACAGTAATAGGACCTCTTGGTATTTAATCTAATGAGTTAAGTATTTATGTGCACAACAAATCTGCACATAAATATCCAGAATATATAAAGAAATCATGAGAAAGCAATAAACAAATGATATAAAAATAAGGTAATTACTGAAAACTATTTCATAGGAGTTGAGAGATCACATATGAAAACTGGTCAATCTCATGACTGATTAGTAAAAACCAATATAAAATTACACAGTGATTCCATTTCATACACACTAGATAGGAAAAAATAATATAGTAGATCATCCCATTGTCAGTCATAGGGAATAAGTAAACACAGCATCACATGTGTTTTGATACCAAGTGTCTTCATTGTTATACATCTTTGAGAAGACTTGTGCTTTTAGTTTTGATTTCCTATTTAACCCAAGGGTTATTAAAAATAGTAGTTTATAAGAATCTAGTTGTACTATTTTCCCCCTAGCTTTTTTCCATTTTTTAGTTTTTTTACATTTTGGACAGATAATATAATCTGTTTACTGTGTAGTTATTTTCTTTTGGAAATTATTGAAGTGTAGTCTGTGGCCTAATATTTGTCCTGTGTTTGAGACAAAGGTTCATTTGTGTTATATCAAATGTTTTAATTATTTTTAACACTAGCATAGTGCTCTAAAAAGATGTATGTTCCATAATTTATTTACTCATTTTACAATTTTTTTTTTTTGGCCACCATAAAAAAAAGTTGCTGTAAACATTCCTGTACATATCTTTGGTAGGATAGATTCCTAGAATGAACATACACACAAATACATGCACTCTTGGAATAATTCTATACATTCACAGATTTGATTTTATATAGAATAAATAGCAATAATAAGTAATAAAATAATCATATATACTCAATTTGTTTATGTCACTATTATTTGGGGTTTTCATTTGTTAGTCGAATGCAATCTGAATTGATCATGTGTCAAATGTCATTATCATCAAAATGCTTTCTTCTGTCCTCGATTCACCCTTTCCCCCCAATTTCAGTTAATTTATTCTAGGATTTTAGATGCAGGTGGTGGTTAATAGCCTGTAGATTTTTGAAAATATGTATTCTCTTTCAAGAGTTATATTTGACATTTTCAATAATTTGTGACCATATTAACAGTAATTATTTTGACTTATTGTTTAACTCATCTTTTGCGCACCACCAGTTCTCTTACCATAAATTCTCCATTTTGAATCCTTTTTTGATTCATCTCTTGGCTGACTACATCATTTCTTTAACTTTTTTCAAGAAGGCGATGTGCCCTTGGATATAACTTTATGTTACTTTAGCTATGAATGACATCTCTGTTGATATTTAATTATTTTTTATTACCTTAAGAAATTTTATTTCCATGCCATGTTCATCTCTCAATTCTTTTTTTTTTTCCCCTGAGGAAGTAATTCTTCTTTGTGATTTTTTAAAAAAATTTTTAAAAAATCATTTTAGGTCGGATTTACAAGCATTCTCAGCAACCTTTGATTACATATGAAAAACATGATGTGACAGACCATCCAAAGAATGTAGGAGGATCCCATTCTCTACTCCTTCTGAAGGCTCACGGTAAGTTACATGTGTAGTACTATTACTACCTTGTGGTATAAACTTACTTGAGGACTTGGTGCTGGCTATATTAGGAATGGTGGTGGGCATAATTTAGGAAATTTTCATAAATGTTTTATGTTTAAACATTAACATTTGCAGGTAGCATCATCTATCTTAGTGTTTGCTAATTTTTATTAAAAATGGAGAGTCGGGCTAATTCAGTGGCTTTAACTCTGCACATTAAAATCACCAATGGACATTTTAAGACATCTGTGATTTTAAAAAAGTATTCTAGTTGTTTCTAACTGCAGCCAGGGTTGAGTATCTCTGGGTTAGTTAATTTAACTTTTATGAGACTTTAATTTTTACCATTTATTAAAACAAATGATACTAAGAAAGAGTGATCTGTAATTTTGATTGTTTACTTATAACAGTAGTAGGGTTCCAAGGATACAGTTTTATTGTTGACCTGATCAATATACAAGTATTTGAGGGTATACAAAGTACCTGTTGCTATACTTAGGTATCATGTAGCTAAATGAGGAATGGAAGAGCAGTAGCCTAAAATCAAGGCTTTCCTATATTTTGGTTCTACAGATGAAAGTTGATCCCATTTAAAAAATAGCCTGGCTTATTGTTAAAAAGATGGGATTTAAAAGTAGGGGAATAGTGCAGTGTATGTTATACTATTACAGATTATTAGTGTTTTGGGGGAATTTTCCCTATTTGGTATATTCCCTTTATATTCTCCAGAGTTATCCATTGTAGTAGAGTTTCTGTAAATATCACCACAGTTAAGCTTGAAAATAAGTTTATTGTTGTTAACTTGCATCTATTCATGTTGTAGCTCCAGTTTGGCAGTAATTGGATTCAGAAATAATGCACCTGTTTTTCACTGTTTTTTGGAGTGAGATGTGAGAAGATTCTGAAATAATTGCAGACAAGCTATATTAATATAATGGTTAAGAGTAGAGTTGCTAGAGCCAGACAGGGCTTGTATTCTGACTTTGTAACCTTGGACAAACTGCTTAACGTCTCTATGCTTTAGTTTCCTCTTCCAGCACAACTGGAATAATAATTGTAACTACATCATAGGATTGCTGTAAAGATGAATTAGATAAATACATATAAAGCATGTAGGGTAGCATGTAATAGGGTTATGGAAGTGTCAATGTTAGTAGTAGTGGTGGTAAAGCTATGATATATGGGGTCTTTTGAGGCTGTGCTTATGTCAGCTGAATGTATTTTGTGGCTTTTTGTATTTTTCTGAGCATTTGGCCTGGCCATTTAAAAAACAGCTTGATTATTTTGCGATGTTGACCACTGTATGTTTCTCACCTGCAGGTGCCTTGATGTTTGTGGCATGGATGACGACTGTTAGCATAGGTGTGCTGGTTGCCAGGTTCTTCAAACCTGTTTGGTCGAGAGCTTTCTTCCTTGGAGAAGCAGTTTGGTTTCAGGTAGGTGGTGGTGGTGGGGGGGAGGTTTAATGCAATTTTTGTATTATTTGAACATTGCAACATGAAAACTTATGTAGAGTGTATATGCGTGTGTGTGCGTTTTGCGATTACAGTTGTAGGTTTGGGATCCTCTTTCTTCCCTTTAGTTTCCTTAACCAATTGAGAGCAGACATAAGATGCTTATGGAGATCAGAATGCAGACAGATTTATGAAGAGTCAGGCTGAATCGGAGATTGCGTCAGGGACATGTGTGTCCCTTTGTCACAAAGACTTTGTGACCCAAATGATCCTTGGTTATACATCTCTTTATGGAGAGAGATGTTGGAAGAGTATTTACCCAATGAGCTTAGTAAAGATGGATCAAGGAAGACAGGGTCCAGAAGAAAGAGGTGAACCTGCTTGATGGGCCAATGAATGTTGGGTTATCCCTCACTCATCAGTCAGGTTCATCTGTCTTCTGTGTGAGTGGGGAGAAAAACTGAAAATATTTTTCCTTTTTAAAAAAAATTTTAAATTTTTCTTTAGGAGAAAGTGTTATTTTTTCATACTGCCCCCTCCCATGGGATGGGAGGCAGTCTCCCAATAGGAACATAAGCAAGAGTCAATAAGTACCCTTCAAAATAGAGCAAAACAAACCTCTTTCATGGGTAATGGAGTATAGACATTTGCACATATAGTGGAAGATCAATGAGTATGCATTGGGTTAGAATGTACATGCCTGCTTACAGAAAACAATATTACTTACTGGAATAGTTTTGATTTTGTAAGAGGGTATCTTTGACACTTCATATAAATTTGTAGCTTTTTTTTTTTTTTTTTGAGACAGAGTCTCGCTTTGTTGCCCAGGCTAGAGTGAGTGCCGTGGCGTCAGCCCAGCTCACAGCAACCTCAAACTCCTGGGCTCAAGCAATCCTGCTGCCTCAGCCTCCCAAGTAGCTGGGACTACAGGCATGCACCACCATGCCCGGCTAATTTTTTCTATATATATTAGTTGGCCAATTAATTTCTTTCTATTTATAGTAGAGACAGGGTCTCGCTCTTGCTCAGGCTGGTTTCGAACTCCTGACCTTGAGCAATCCGCCCGCCTCGGCCTCCCAGAGTGCTAGGATTACAGGCGTGAGCCACCGCGCCCGG
>VSMD01132904.1:0-28205 GCA_008750895.1 Mirza zaza
CAAATGGGGTACTGTTTTGAATGTAAAGCAACATTATATTAGGTATTAAAAATGCCAATCTTAAAAATCTGGCCTTTTCGGGGTCCACTTTAGTTTGCTATAACATTCTATAAATGAATAAACTAAAAATAAAAATAATATTGATATGTTTAAAGTACGTTTAAATAATTTCTGTCTGAATGTCTTTAAAAAAATGGAGTGCATTCTCAAGTAGGTTTTGGCATCAACTCAGTAACATACATTTCATAAGATGAGATTAAATCAAACAACTTTAGATAAATAGAGATAACCTGAATTAATGACATAAGGTTATTAGTAGACAAACCTGTCACATATTTCTGTGTTTGGTTGGCTTAACTTAGGAGGTACTTTCTGGTTTTACCTTGGCACAAATTATAAAATGGTCTCGTGTCCTATTTATTTACTTTGAATTTATTTCTCCAAGAGGACATGTTGCTTAAGAAAACAGGTGTTTCAGCACAATCCCTGAGAGGCATTATTTAAGTTTAATGTGATTTGCTTAAAGAATCAAGTAAAGTATGTTTTGACATAGGTTAGTAGATGATATTTACTTGGATTTAAATATATGATGATTTGTCATAAAAAATACCCATGACTCTTACATCCATCTGTTTAAACTTGCCTACTCTTCGAAACCACTAATGATGTCAAACTTTATGCTTTGGAGTTTGGGGGCTTTGGTAATATAGGATAAAATCTAAAGAAAATCATCTTACCACTTTAGCCATCATTGGATTTCTCTTGTGTGGGTATAATTCCTTTCTCACCTAATGACAGTAATAACAATAAATGCCATGGATATTCTGAGCCTATTTTTTTTCAAGAAAGAATGAGAAGGAAAGAGAAAGCAACATTTTGGTGGCTGGTATTTTTGCCCCTTCCAAAGGGGCTGAAAAGCACTGATTTTACTGAGTTGATGTTATGCACAAGTCTGAATGGTCTACTTGGTCTTGCTGTGAACAAAACTAGAAAAGAAAGTGAATGTCATTTAACTCTCTGGGCCGGGTGCGGTGGCTCACGCCTATAATCCTAGCACTCTGGGAGGCCGAGGCGGGCGGATCACTTGAGGTCAGGAGTTCAAAACCAGCCTGAGCAAGAGCAAGACCCCGTCTCTACTATAAATAGAAAGAAATTAATTGGCCAACTAATATACATAGAAAAAATTAGCCGGGCATGATGGCACATACCTATAGTCCCAGCTACTCGGGAGGCTGAGGCAGGAGTATGACTTGAGCCCAGGAGTTTGAGGTTGCTGTGAGCTAGGCTGATGCCATGGCACTCTAGCCTGGGCAACAAAGGGAGACTCTGTCTCAAAAACAAAAAAAAAGAAAAAGAAACTCTCTGGATCATCCAGTGTGAAGTGCTTTTTAGTGTGAAATCTAAGAACAGGTCCTTCTTGCCATTTTTTAATGAAGCAACCTCCCAGAATTAGAGTTAAATAGTAGGTAACAATTTCACAGAGGTGTGAAGATCTGGTAGACAGATAATGATGAGTTCAGGCTGCTTGTGGCTCATGCTTATGGCTGAGGACTGGCCATGTTCCTTGTTTGTTTCTTAGTAGGAGAGAAAGCCTTAAGTTTGACTGTAAATTCTTAGGACTTGAAAGATGATCCTCCCCTCTGGGCCTCTTCTCAACCATTGTAATTAACCCTGAAATGGACCCTCTCCAACTTCAGGACAGGGTCACCTTGTGACCTCCTACCCCTCCAGCCCCTACCAGCCCACACTGCAGTTTTAGTAGCTACAGGAAGAGAGTTCTGTCTTAAAATATTCTCATTTCTGATAAGGCCTAGTGACCTTCTATTTAGTTGTCTCATTTACTACCAAGCTTTACTCTCTTCTTTAGTTGAATTTTTACTTAAGCTGAGATCTTGAAAGACATATGTTCAAGTGCCTAGAAATTTATCAAGCAATTGGGTACATTCTTACAAATATAATGGGTAATAGTAACAATGATTGGTCTACACAGAAAAATGTGGAATAATTTTTATTTGCTCGGAGCATAACTTCTGATGTTAGGATTTGGCATTTCCTTGTGGGAAATCTATCACGGGGATGTTCTGCCAAGATAAAGGAAAAAGGAAATCAGCACCGCACCCCAGTAAGATTATATGGAGGCTTTTTAAAAGACTTAAAAATAGCTTGTCTGAATCAATTGACCTTAAGGAATATTTCCTAATCCTACTGCCATGAGGTGTTAGTTTCCAAATTTATATGACCATCATTCTGACAGTAGTTCCATCTCTCTTTTCTAGGATTTCCCAAATCCTGCCCCTAGCTCTGCTGTGGAAAGGACAGTAATTTCCATGCATTCCCCCCAAGCTGCTTTGAAGCAGAATCACAGTTATTAATACGTAAAGAACACCAGTGCTTGCTTTTCTACGCCCTGCCCTGGAAAAGCCTCTATCTTATTTGGGCTTTATGATATTTTTTCGGTATACTAATAGCACTATGACAAGAAGATACTGTTCTTTCTGAAGAAGCATCACTTACAATTTTGAAATTATTTCCCAGTTTAAATCATAATTACTATTCTCTAAATTGGCAGAGAAGAGATACCCTAAATCTCAACTGATAATAACCTATCTTTTAACATATATAAATCATAGATAAAGGGCAAGAAAAAATTGATATCTGAACTTCCCTTTACCAGATTGACATATGTGGACCAAAATTATATTCTGAAATTCTGGAAGCTCTCAGTCTCAGTCTGTTTGGATTGCTATAATAAAATACTATGGACTGGGTAATTTATAAACAATAGAAACATACTTCTCATGGTTCTGGAGACTGAGAAGTCCAAGATCAAAGCTCTGGCAGATTTGGTTCTGGGGAGAGTGTCCATTTCCTGTTTCATAGATAGCACCTTCTCATGTGTCCTCATATGTCCTCACATGGAAAGTGGAGAACTCTAATCTCTTGCCCCTTATAAGGACACTAATCCCATTCATGAGATCCATACCCTCATGACCTAATCACCTCCTAAAAGATACAACCTCCTAATACCGTCACATTGGTGATTAGGTTTGAACATAAGAATTTGGGAAGGATACAAACATTCAGACCATAGCAGTCTCCAAGGATTATTTTAAAGTTTCCTATTCTCAGATATATACCTTCATAACTATAACAGGTCTAAAAGTACTAGATAGTTTGAATGAATGCTGGTTACCCAAGGAAAGCACATAGCTTTTTTGATCTGAACTTACTATAATTTTCTGGGAATGGAGTGAGAAAAGATGTATCATAGAATTTTAATAAGATGGAAGAAAGAAGTAGAATGAAGGGGTTAAATATTTCTCTCTTATATTAGTAGAAACAAAGGCCTTCCCAAAGGCCTGGGCTTTGATTGTAACTCATTAACACACAGGAGCCTATTTTACTTAACTGCGCCCAACATCTAGGTTAGCACAGAACCTTAACTGTGGGGAATCCATGTGTGTTTTCACTTAAAAGATCCCTG
This sequence comes from Mirza zaza, assembly GCA_008750895.1. NCBI lineage: Eukaryota > Metazoa > Chordata > Mammalia > Primates > Cheirogaleidae > Mirza > Mirza zaza. The sequence goes on from VSMD01132904.1 coordinate 3,485, forward strand.
AAACACACAATCTATGTGAAGTTGTGTGGCTTCACTAGGAGTAGGGAATATAGAGGTAAAAGAAATAGGGTCTTTGTCCCCAGTAATAACTTAAAGATCTCTCAAAGTTGTACAGTAAAAGACAATAAGATTTATATCACAACACAGTACCACTCTGAGTTCCTGCCTCAATGTTCATAGGATAATCCTTCATAGAAGAAGTATATTAATCAGGCAATGTTGTTTAGAGTAGAACGTTATTATATTAATCATCTGGAAAAGGAAATTTATTTTGCATGTGAAATAAGCATGAGCTAATTCAGCTTCTTGTGCATTAGGTGTAAGGGCTAAAAATAGTTTAAAAGTAGGGTGAATTCTAGAGCTCTAAAAGCTCCAAAATAACATAATAATAGATTTATGCAACATTTTTTCCAATAAAGTAAACATTACGTGAAATATATTATTTTATTTCTACTGACTGTAAGGTAAACAACTCTGATTATGTTGTACCTTTGTTGATGATGATTATTCATGGGCAATCATGTCAATTTGGCAGTAGTTTGTCTGCTAATAGGATGTGCCAGCACTATGCTAGGTATTTCAGGGGATAGAAAAACAAGTAAAACACTTTTACCCATAAGACTAGGACAACCATGAGAAAAGGCAATGCTGTAAGAGATTACAACAGGAAAAGACACCTTCAAGGAGGAGATATTTGACATAAAAACTGAGCCAGGGATAGGATTCCTGCCAATGAAGTTAAAGCCACAGGCCACTGAGATTTTAGCAAAGTCTTGGAGGCAGAATACTGAGGGAAATAAAATTGCCCAGTGTTGTTAGAATTAAGACTTTTTGAAACTTAGGTCTCCTTATAAACATCAGAAAAGTTTGCATCCCACTCAAAATGACAGTTATTGTACTTTTAGTAGGATTTCATGGAAAACAATACTTGAGGGCCAATTTATTCTGCATTCAAGTGAATGAATATCTAAGTAGATTTGAGCAATATAGAGATGAGATGTACAAGGCAAATTTTTTATTCAGTCTAGTACTGAGGTATACATGGATCCCACTGACATAATAATGGTTCCCGAGGGTGGGGGGTCTTTGGCCCCTGTTTAGAATTCATTAATGTCAGGTAAGACAGTTATGAAGAGCAAGACTGGCAGGATATGAGCATTTCAGGAGGATGCTGAATGAAGGTTTATAAATTTTTTTCTTAATTTAGAAGACGGCATTAAGAGTATTTGATCACACAGTAGCATGATCCAACATGTGGTTTAGGAAAATTAATTCAGTTTGATGTTAGCTCCATAAGGGCAGAGAGTTTCTCTGGCTTACTCAGCTGGGTTTGGATACAATGTCTGCCGGACTGCCTGGACCATAGCAGGTGCCCAACCAATAAATATTTGTTCAATAAATGAATACACTAATGCATGAAATCAAGGATGAGGACAGAGTTTCAAAAAGTACAAGGAGGTAGAAAAAAAGAAAAGTCAAATGATACAAAGAAACCAAGGAGCATGAAGATAGACAATAAAAACACTTGGTTGTAAATAGCAAGGGGTCTGATGGGATTTTCACAGGGACAGGAACAGAGGCCACTACTTGAGGTTAAAGAAAGATTTGGTGATGAGCAAAACAGAGGCCATAAGATTATTTCAGAAAGTCAGTCATTTTAAAGAGTACTTTGGCTTTACCTAGTAAAGTTCAGACAAATATTGGCTCAACAATTCCAGTGGCAGAATTATGGGTACTGCAGTGTGGTTTCTCACTATGAGGAAGACAAAGATGAAACATTTTTAAGATCTCTGTCACAAATAATAAATATTTTTGGGTAATGTTGACAATTTACTATCAAGTGGTTCTGGGAGAAAAAGTACATTATCCTATACTTACATTTTCTGAAAGCTGGAACTTTTTTACATAATAAAAAAATCATTACAAATATTTTTAAATATAAAAGAAAGTTTTAAAAAATATGACAACATCAATAAAAAAGCTGAAGATAGGGCAAGAATTTGAATGGGAGACATTGTTAAAGAAATGTGGGATTTTTGTTATGGTTTTCTATTGTGTTGTTTTGTTCTTTAAGATCAGGAGAATGTTGATATGTTTGATATGATAAGCAGAGGATAAGATCAAATTAGAAAAGAGAAATACAACCGGAACTCCTTCTAATACATTCAGCACGCTAAATTACATGGAATGCTGGAAAGAAAGTAGTTGGCAAATAGGCCACTTTTGCCTTCAGGAAGATGGATTGCAAAAGCCACAAAGCCAAGTACATACCCCTTCACCTCAGAATGACTCTAAAACGTAGTAGCAGGTGGACTGTAGGTCAGCCTTGACAGGAATGGACATAACAGTTGCCAAAATTTTAAGCACCACCATTCCCAATATTGCTGAACCTCAGCTCCTCCAAGAGACTCTGACTCAGCCTTCATCCCAGTAACAAGACATGAAGACAGGTCTTGTTAGCGAGGTTATCATTGTCATGTATTAATATCATCAATGGCCCGGTGTTTATGCTCATCCACATGTCACTACCACTCATCAGACTTGTGCTCCTATGAACAGTTTCCAATCAGGCCCATTACAACTTGTTATCAATCTACGTAGGGCTGGGGAAATGCCATGGTTGTGTGGTACAGCAGACCAGAGTATACAAAAAGTGGCTGAAACTGGCTACCAGAGCAGATAGACATCTTGGGAGATTAAATGAACTGAGCTGCAATCTGTTTTAGAAAAAGATTATTTTTTAAATCTATTATAACCTCCAAGCTATTGTGATCGAGTAACTAATATCACCCTGTCTCTGACATCAGTTGTAGAAGACTGTTATAGTTCCATTTGGTTGAACATCTTGGTAAGGCAGGTATAGCAGGAAGGCTAGGAAACCCACTCCACCGACAACATAAATAACAGATTTACTTTTGCTAGAAAAGATACATAATGTTATCGTGTAGTTACAGGTCTTTAATAATCCCAGAGAAAATTTGAGATGAAGATGGAGATCAGACAAGGACAATCTCTGGGTCTCTCCGAAGGGAGAGAGAACATGTATAATGAAGATTATGGGTTTTGGATTCAGATAATAGTCCTGTTTTATCCCAACTTTGTGAGCTTAATCAAGCTAATGAATGTCATTTTATTCACCTGTAAAATGGGGCTAATGCTATATTGCAGGCTTTTTATGAGAATTAAAGACAATATATGTGGAATGACTATCATTTTTTCTGTTTACTAACACTGCTCAGTAGTTACTACTGCTTTTTATATTTACTGCATACAAGCTACATTCTGAAAATCTAGTAAGTCCCTAACTAGAAACTTACAAACATTTTATAATCATCGAAAATAAGCAAACATATGATTTTAAAGAAAGCATAAACCCAGGCTTGAAGAGCTTTTTCAAGTGAAGGTATCTTCCTGTAAATCTGTCATAATTTTCTTTAGTTGCCCATATATCAACCTTATAAAAAAATAAAGAAAAAGAAACTCTATTTTAGGAAACCTTCAATTTAATGAAAGATAGCCATATTAAAGAGTTAGGTATTGCATATATTATCTCCTTCTTTAAGATAACATAGCATTTAAAAGGGATCTATCTGAATAAGCAATCTGAAGAATAGTTTATACTCAATTATGACAATGTCCCATATGATTTTAAAATACTTCCAGTTTATTCCTGTTATTCTAGCTTAATTATTGATAGTCATTATCATCCATTCCATTTCAAAGGTGTCCTGGTCTGGACAATTATTACAACCAGCCTACATAAAGCATTTTATACTTAAATTTTCCTGAAAACCCATGCTAGAGACAATGCAACAGAAGATATTGAATATTTTATCTGCAATCTAAGTAAATCATACAGATTAGCACCTAGACTATGAAATGTTTTCACAGGAAATTTTCAAGTTAACATTTTATTAATGGGTCCTACCTAATATAGCAAAAGAGATAAAGTGAGAAAGAAAGATTTACAGGACCAAGAGAGGACCAAAGCAAATGGAAACCTGTGCCAGGTCACTAGTGGATGGAATCTCCAGTGGGTGGGGTCACTGGTGGGCGGGGTCACCAGTGGGGCTAGGGCGTCACTAGTGAACATGGTTGCTGGTGGCCAGGGCAGGATGGATGACTTTGGCATCAAGTATGCTCATGCCATGCCCTGGATATTTTGGAAATTTCTTCCTAACTAATCAGAAGGATGAAAGAAATATGTTTTGGCTGACTAGGAAGTGATTTTTTTAAAAATCTGAACATTATGCAATATTATTTTTTCAGAATTGCTGTCAGAGTTCAACACCTAGCTTGTTTTGAACGTTTAGAATTCTGATGTCCTAGGCCCTACATAGAATTAAAGAATGATTTGACACAGAAAGTGTCCAGTGTCTACACTGCTCTTCCTTTCCCCTCCTGTTATGTCCCTTCTCTTGCCTCTCTTCCCCAAGGTACCTATAACATTTATGATATTTCCAAGAAAGAAAGAGGAACTGGGATGCCTCGTGCTAATTGAAAACTGAACTTTCTGGATTAGTTCTTGCTTGCGAGGAAATTCAAATATATTACTTTTTGTAACCTAAGCAAGTTATGGAAACAATGATTAAGTCAATTTAAACATTATTAGTTTATGAAATACAAATATATGGATTTTCGCTTTGATGTTACTATACCACTTTAAATAGAGCTGTAAGCATTCCGCTTTTCAATATTATTTGTTTACCCAGCGTTACCTCTATTGAACTTATTACTCACCAGGAAAAACAAAATGGATATCTTGGCAGGCGTGGAATGAAGACAGATTGAAAGAAGAGATAACTGTCAATGCCAAATGCCAGCATTATTTTAAGTCTAATGAGTCCTAGGAAATTATAATCACAAATTACAAATTGTAATTATAATCATAATTACAAATCCGTAATTGTGAATTGTAGCTTTTTTTTTGTTGTTGGTCTTTCATAGACTTACCATAAGTAAATCTCTGTGTGTAAAAACTTCTATAAATTCTATATTTAAAAAATATTCTGTCTGAAGTCCTGTAGTAATCCAGAGACCCCTTGATCACTAATCTATTAATGTTTTCCATTACCAAGTGTACAAGGAGGCTTGTGCCTATTTGTGTATTTATTTTTTAAAATTAGTTTAGAAGGCCTTTCTGAGCATCATGCCCAAAGGTGGAAATAATTATGGAAAAGATTTATAGATTTGACTATGTAAGAATGGAATCTTATAGTAGGACCCTGTTTTTTCAAAAGAAAGATACACACCAAATCTAAATGAGCAGCCATCTTTCAGTAGTGAGATTGTGAAGAATTTGTACTTTCTCCCTTGTATATGTCTATATTTTCTAAGTTTTTATAATTAGAATAAAATCACTAATAGTATCATTCGCCCCCTCCATTTTCCTATTATTAAGGGGACATGTCATCGTAAGTAATTTTGGCTATTTTCAGTTAAGTAGACGTGAAGTTTAATTCACTGTCCAGAAAACAGCCATATGTATATGTTAAAGAAAAACCAAATGGAAGGTGTGCACCGTTCCAGAAACTTTAGGATGATGAGAACAGGAAATTTCTACCTCCAGTGTTGTGTGGATGTCTGCAAACAGAAGGGTGACTTGAAAGAAAGAGTTGTGTATGTCATGGTGCAAAGCAGCTTCATGGGCTGCCTGCCGTCCACTCAGAGGGGAGATATTTTAATATCACGTTGTTGCTGTTCCAAAGGTTGGCACCTCTTGATTTATTTCATAGCCCTGTTTCTTCTTACTCACTAGCACAGAGCGAACCAGAACCAGGAGAAAGAGTAATTGGAGGAAATTGGGGGAGAAGGAAATGGTGACAACCGCAAGAAAACCTTCCAGGCCACAGCTTGGAGAACAATGCCATCAGGCCCATAAATTTAGTGCTAATTTTATCTGTGGAAAATTCACAAAAATGAGCCCAAATGCTTTACCTCCTGCTCCACGTACAAGTATTTAAGTCAAAAGTTAACCCAGAGGGAGAAAAAAAATGAGCCTAATAAATACATGGAGCCCGCTAAGTCCTTCACAAAGGGGCCTTCAGTGTTTCTACCCAGCACAAGAACATAACTCCTGGCTCTTCCACTGAAATGATTCATGAAAAAAAAGCTAAATATGTTTTCTTAAGAAGCAAGTCAATGTGTCAGAAAAATATGATTGTCCTAATCCAGTTTAACTTTTAACCTCAATAAATAAGCAAGAGAAGTTTGCAACCTGAACCTTTCTTAGCCGTGAATGTTTCTCTTCCTCCTTGCTCCTGAAGAGTTTTTCTTTTTTATCCTGGGGATAAAGGGATATTATAATTCATCAAAATTTTCATCCCTACAGGAATCTGGACACCCCCAAAAAATGAGCTAGTGAAAGAAACCATGTAACCTACTTTCACAAATATTTTTTTTTAAAGGCAGGCACCCATTTGGATACAACCCAGGGTGAGAGCAAAGGATTAACGCAGGGCTCTCTGTAAGACCTTCTCTCTCTGGACGGGGAGAGTGGACAGGGGTCAGGACACAGTCTCCCACTCTATCAGTCAGTTACACAATCCTAAGCAAGTCCTTTTGCTCCGGGACCCTGTAAGAAATGTTTAGCCTAAACGATATCATTGTGTCTCAGAGCTCAAATGTTCTATTACTTATAATATACAAGGGGAGAAAAAGGGTACAAACCAACATGTACAGCAGGATCCCATTTTATTTAAAACAAAGCAGAAACACAGTAATGAAACAAAAACATATGCATAAGGCAAAAGTTGGAATGAAACCCAACAAAAATCATATCAATTACAGTTTTTTATGTTCTTCATAGAAATCCTTTGTCAGTATAATATCTTTAGTAGTATCTTTCTCCCTATCTTTGGCTTGCTTTTTAACTCTCCTACCGGTATCTTTTGATGAGCAGGTATTAATTTTAATGTAGATCAATTTGTTATTTTCCCCATTAAATTAGCACTTTTTCTGTCCTGCTTAAAAAAATCTTTGTCTATACCAAGACATAAAGCTATCAATGGGTTTAATTTTATTTTTATCTTTTTGTATCAAGCTATCCAACCAGTTGATCAAGAGAAGTGCTTTTCTCAAGGGAAAATGTCAGAAGTGGCATGGCTTGCTTTAAAATGGAACTTCCTTGGAGGAAGTGAAGGAGAAGTCTCAAAGATCTGTGTTCTGCTTTTTCTTTGCAGATGGTAACCTAGAATTCTTCTAGGAAGTTGATTCTCTACCTTTCTAGCAGACTGAATCCCACCATGTGCTCTTGCCAAATTCCTCTGCTCTGTCAACCTTTTCCTGAATGCTCTCTTGACTTTCTTTAAGTAACTGAAACTGTCTGTACTCTGACCCCACCTACCTCTCCAAGCAAGGGTGAATCCAGGATTTGGGGAATCCTGAAGCATATACAATTTGAAGAGCCCTCTTAATGAAAAGAAAATAAATAAAAGAACAAAATACAAAATGCCTGGGGCAATGCCAGTAAAAATGACAACTATAAAATGCCCACAGCCCACTGTGGGAGGGGCCAGTGAAAGTGAGAGGTCACAGCGTCACAGAGACCTCTGCAGCCTTCTCACATGAGGCTGTTTTGTCCTCATACATCCCAGTAACCAACAGCCCAGAGTTGCACTTCAGTGCTGGTTTTAAGTCATTTCTTTTGCATCTTTCATCAAAAGCCCCCACCCCTCTGCCATTCAGACCATGCACCTACTTTTTATCCTTGATTTTATTACTAACCTCCCCTTTGTCATCTACCTTCTTTCGTTGAGGATTTTAACTCACTTTCTCTATTTCTTCTAGTGTTTACCTCCACATTGCTAAATAATATGAATAAACTACTACTTCTTGCTTTATGAATTTTGAATATTATCTACTTCAACTTCCTTTTATGGCTGGTGAAGACTTAGCTCTCCTATACCACCATCCCCCACTCTGCACCATTTCTTTCAGTATAATAATGCTAATATTTTCTTACTAAATTATCAGTGACTCATTATTGTATTCATTTATTGTTTTTTCACTCTAGAGACAAGTAGTTTCCTTTTTGTACATGTTTTTGTGTTTTGCTTGTGGATACAATAACATATTTTGAGACCTTGGATGACTCAACTCTCTGAAAATAATTTTATTTTACCCCCAAATTTGATGATAATTTGGCTGAGCATGAAATTCTAGGCTGAAAAAAACTTTCTTTGGTACTTTGTAAGCATTTCTCACTTCCTTTTGTCAGTGACATTGTTACTATTGAACAATTCAATGTATGTTAAATCTTGTTTCTTTGTAACCTGTCTTCTTCTATCTGAAGGTTTCTAACAGCCTCTCTACCATAAAGCTCTTACATATCATGAAGAGGTGATATAGAAGTGGGTCTTTTTGTATTCATCCTCTTGAGAATTCTGTAAAACTTTTCAATCTAAAGATTCATGTCTTCTAACTGAAGAAAATGTTCTTGTATTATTTTTTTCATACCTTCTTCTGTCTTGTCTTAGTTCTCTGTAATACTCTGAATTAGATGTTAGACACTGTGATCCTCCAAGTTGTGTCTTTTTTCTTCTTTTTTTTCTGATTGTTTTGGTTTTGTTCAAATTTTTGGAAGATTTCTTCAACTTTATTTCCATCACTTTTCTTATATTTTTTATTTCATCAATAACTCATTCTTTGTTGGTTCCTTTCTTACAGTTTCCTGATCTTGTATTAGATATACAGTATCTGTCTAATGATATTAAAGGTTTTTTAAAAAAAATTATTATGCTGTTGTTTGGTTTATTTTTATTTCCTCCAGGGTTCTTTTTTTTTCTGTTTGATTTGGGCTCTCTTTTTTATATTAGAGGTTTTGTTCTTAAATGTCTGATGATTCTTATCTACTTGTTTACATTGAATAGTGCTTGGAAACAAGATCTAATCCACAACTGGGACTGGCCAAGTGGTAGGCTTCACTGTGGGCTAAACAGTCAGGGAATTATGTACAAGTATGTTCTCTGGGACTTTTCCATTCCTTCTAAAGAGAATTTTCTTTAAGTCTCTGATCTGTGGGATATAAACCAACATTCATGCAGTAGGCAGGTAAAAGAGGTTGAGAATTCCTCTACTCAGTGTGTAGGATTTGGATTAATCTTCTGTTTTCATCCCCAAGCTGCACATACCTCTTCTTCATTCTGCCCTGATCCCTTAGCCTCTCAAGGCCAAATTCTCCATAGAGCACATGTTCCTTTGCTTGCCTTAGAGGACATCATCTTGATGCCTGACTGTGCACGGGCATCTGGAGAATAACAGCTTCATACACAAACTTTCATCCAATCACTCTGTTTTCAGAACCTTGCTCCACCCCACTCTGCATGGTGTCTCATGCCTTCAAGTCCTGGACAGCAAGATTGGCTCGCTCCTCTTTGGTATTCTCCTCTGCATACACTTTTTGTTTTAACTGCCTGCTTCTATCTGAATCACTTACCATTCCTCTGTCCACCTGCTTCTATTTTCCAAAAATAGAAACATGTCTTAGCTCCTGCTGTCCTCCTCACCTTTTCTCATTGTTCTTAAAGGTTTATGCCTTTTTAAAATTCCTTTACTATTATTTCAGCAAACTCTCTGGAATAAGAGAAAAACACATGTGGGCAACCAGCCATCCTTAACATCTTTAACTGGAATGATTATTTAAAAACATAAAATAGACCGTATCACTTACTGTTTAAAATTCTCCAGTGAATTTTTATCACATTAAGATGAAATCTCAAACATGTTACCATGGCTTCCAAGGCCCCATGTGATCTTGTTCTGTATATCTGTCTGTCCCCACCACTTTCCCTGTCCCCTTCACTGACTATACTTCAGCCACACTGGTCTCCTTGCTGCTGCAGGCTTTGGCTTTAAATCTTCACCTGGCTTGTTTCTTCCTGTTATTCAGATCTCAGCTCAAATATCACTTCCTCAGAGAAACCTTTCTGAATTTCTTAACACAAAGAAGTGTCCCCTCTGGGCACTGTCTACTATAGCAATTTGTTTTATTTTTTTAGAGCATTTCTCACCAGCTGTAATTATCTCATTTATTTCCTTGTTGATCAATTTTTCGCCTGTATCCTCCCCATGAGAATGCCAGCTTTATAAACACACAGACCCTATCAAGCTTGCTCACTGCAGTATGCCTAGCATACTGCACACCACAGGTATTGAATAAATATTTATTAAATGATCAATACTGAATGTTACTGTGTCATTGATCAAATGGGTCAAAATATACTCTGTCCTCTGGTACAGCAAAGAAATTTTGCGGAACCTTAAAAGAATTTACTTGGGAATGCAAGATCTTGTGACTTTAAGGCATTGAATTTCCCATCAGGTTTCAGAGGCTGCTGTGTAGAGAACCGAGGGAACCTGAAACCCTTCTGAAATACGCCCTTGCCCATCATGCCTACTAGTGCCAATTTATTCATTCAATCCTCAAGTATGTATTGACCTACTAGGTATCAGGCACTGTGCTAACTGTAAAGGTATACATTTGACATAAACACTATTTCTGGAACTTCCCTAATAGCAGGATAAACAGATAAAGAATAAGAAACAGCCAAAGATGGAAAAACATTACAAATTTTGATGAATCTTAGGAAGGACAAAAACAAATAGTCAAGATAGATAATTACAAGTAGGGATCTACTTTAGATAGAGTCGTCAAGGCAAGTCTCTTTGAGAAGATATTAAAATTTATTCCCTTAAAGGGGAGAAAAAGAATTTCACCTGTCACTATCTTCATTTCTGGGACATATGCATTTGTCTTCTAGTCTAGTCATACCCTCCCTCTGTCTCTTGCAACTGAAAGATAAAATTTAGTTCCACCACCAACACATCTTATATCATATGGTGGGTTTGGCATGGTGGTGGAAATGAACTAATATACATACCAAAGCACAGAAGAACCTATGCATAACAACTCTAGTCCTTGTTTCTGCAACTGCTCATGAAGCCATACAGTTGTCTCTCTTGCGACCTATTAAAATTCCTGTTGTCCTCACCCAGCACCTCAACTCCCCTTGGCTCTCAGAGGTTCTTTACTTGGTAGGGTGATGTACACCTTCTTCCATGAAGTGTCTGAGCCATTGGTGCTCCTGCCTGTACAGAGTTGCTGTCTTCTTCTAGTAACTTTTACCCATGAGTGATAAAAGAGCAAAGAAGTACCTGTGAAAATACCCTGGCTTCCAAACATATTCCCTTTTGCATCTATTGTATGGCAAAGACCTTATTTTCCCTTGGTACTGAGGATCAATTACTCCACTTGATACAGTAAAGTCTTCTTTGCCTGTTGCAAACAAAGAGAAAGCTAGAAATGCAGGTCAGGGGCCCAATATTTGGAAAAATAACCAGGTTAGTGTAAGTCATAAAAACCAAAAAAGAGATGAGTGGACAGAACCACTAAATACTGCTGAAGTGTCAAGGTTGTAGGCTGAGAGCAGATCGGCAGATCGGGTAACTTAAGAGAATAACTGCAATGGAGAGATGAAGGCAGGAGGTACACTTTGGAGAGTTTAGGAATGTGACCTAGTTAGAGGTGAAGGCAGGAGGAAGAGGAGTTAGCAGATTACTAGTCATTCTGAGTGTTTGGCAGTAAAGAGAAGGAAAGGGGGCAGGACCAGAGTGAGCGAATGGAGATCATAAATTGAGAGGAATAGCAGTCTGGGCCATCCTGGAATGGTCTCTGGTGCCTGTCACTTACCCTGGCTAGAGTTTCTCTGGTGTGAAGAAAATTTTCCTTTCTACTGCAGCCTCCTTAAATACTTACTGTTTCTCTCTGTCTATATGCCTGTCTCTCTCAATCCCTTCCTCTCTCCTCCCAATCTCAGTCTCTCCCTCCACTCCTCCTTTGCACAGCTATTGATTTCACAGTACTTCCTACCTCCCATTGTTATGTCTGCAGATGATTCTATAAGCTAGGAGTTCTCAAAGTGTGGGCCCCAGACTGGTAGCATCAGCATCATTTGAGAACCTCTTAGAAATGTGGGCAGTGGGCTCCACTCCAGCCCTATGAAATAAGACACTCTGTGAATGGGGCCTGGCAGTCAATGTGTTAACAAGCTCTCAGGTGATTTTAATGCCCCTTAAAGTTTGATAGCTATTGCTATAGTCATCCTACCTTCTGAACCTTCTCCCAAGCTCCAGGTTGGGCAGTTCCCCAAGGAAGACATGGCCACTTGGGCATCTCCTGCTACTTTCAAAGGCCCTCAACTTCTCTTTGCCCGGTAACCTCACTACTCCTTCCTCGTCTGAAATTGTTTCACATCTCTTCCTCATTTTAATTGGTCTTCATAGCATATTAAATTGTTCTATAAATCTTTTGTAATAAAATTAATTTAAATAAATAATTTTAACACTTGGAATATGACCTGATCAGTACAAATTTATTTACTAGAATTTATTTTTTTAATTTTTAATTTTTTTATTATTTTTATTTTTGGTTCAGAGTATTATGGGGGTACAAACACTTTGGTTACATAAATTGTCTTTGCATGGGCCAAGTAAGAGCTACAAGCATGCCCATCCCCCAAAAAGTGTTAGGTGTGGATTTACCTATCCTTTCCCTCCCCCACACCTGTCCAACACCATATGAATGTTACTTCCCATATACATGCATTAGTGTTGATTGATTAGTACCAATTTAATGGTGAGTACATGTGGTGCTTGTTTTTCTGTTCTTGTGATACTTCACTTAGAAGAATGGGCTCCAGCTCTGTCTAGGATAATACAAGAGGTAGTTTACCATTTTTTTTTATGGCTGCGTAGAACTCCATGGTATACATGTACCACATTTTATTAATCCACTCATTATTTACTATTATTTGTATTTTATCCCACGCAAATTGAAATCATCTTTGCCAATTCAGCTATTTGAGACCTTTATGTTTTTATAAACATTAAGGCTTTTTATATATTGAAAGTATGAATTCTATTAATCATATTTATTGCAAATATTTTCTTGTTTTGCTGTTGTTTTAAGGTTTTGCTTTATTGTACTTAATAGTAATGAAGTTTAAAATTCAATACTATAACGAAATAAATTATGGACAAATTTGTGACTTTCTGTAGCATTTTCATTGGTTCAATAATTAGAAAATTATCATTCCTACAGAGTTGGAATGGCTTAAAAAGTATGTAATACTTTCCCTGGGTCCTTTTGGTTTATGGTATAAAATACCATAAAGCTAATTATACCCCCAAACACTTATTAGTTAATAATTATTTTCCCAACTGCTTTATTAAACTTCATTTTTCAGAGGCAGTGGAGTGTAAAGGTTAAGATGTGGCTCTAGAGTCCAATGGCTTGGATTTAATATCAGCTCCAGCTCTAGCTGATGAAGCTGCCCTGGGAAAGTTCCTCCAGCTTTCAGCTCCTTTGTGCCCAGTGATATTCTCATCAGGTCAATGAGAGGATGAAAGGAGTAAGTTTTGCATTAGGCACATAGTAGGTTATCTATAAATGTTAGCTATATTACATTTCAAAGTTCATTATTTTCCCTTTCTGGCCTCTTTTATCATCAACACATATGCCTATTTTTGTACCATTATCATATGATTTTAATTATTACTTCCTAGGTGTAGGCTGCTTTAGAGTGGTCTTGCCTCACACCCTTTTTTCAAAAAATGATATATAAAATATATATATATGTGTTATCTGACTGACTTGACCAAGTAGCAAAGGAGCTTAGCAGGTAGAACACAGGCAACTTGAAAGAGAAAATAAAGAAGAGTTTGGAAATGCCATTCCAGTCAGGTCAGCTGCAGCAGGTGGACAAAATAATTGTGGTGTTTTCATAGAGGAAGTCAGTCGCGGGACAGAGGATGTCAAGACATCCTTAGACAAAAGGATGAGGAGGAAGACAGATGAGTTTAGGAGGTGTCATAGGAGATAATTCACATGAAAAAAAAGCAAAGAGGCAAGATGCAAAGATGAAGAGAACAGTAAGTCATAGGAAAGAGAACTGCAGAGTTCAGCCTACACAGCTCCGGCTATCTCTGTGATTGCAAACAGATCCAGCTAAATCCCTTAGCACTCAAATAAGTGGCTTTTCTTGCACACAGCCAATGATGTGAGAGCTAGACAGTAAAGCATGTATCTCTACATTTAGTGCTAAGCTCTATTCTATTTTGCTTAAGTGTTTAAATGCAAAGTTACTGATTTTTTTTATTGGCTGGATATGTGAGATATTATGTTTTGCTCTAAAACTTTGCAATTGCTTTCTATTGGTGCCTCCAAATATTTCTCAATAAATATTTCCATGAATTTTTAAAATTATTTATATCGTTTCAAACTTACCAAGAGCCCCTTGACCATTATTTCTCCATGCTCAACCATTTTGGCCTTACTCCACATTTGAAATTATAATTTGTGTTTCCCAATAGATATCTGCTCAAATTGCATCTTGACTCCTAACCTTTGTTTTACATTACCTAAGAGCTCATAGAGTTACTTTCGGAGACGGTAGATGCATATTGCATTGGAAAGCTATGCTGGGTCTGATCCGTGAGCTTGCCTTAAGGCCGATTTATGCCACTTAAAGTAATCCGGTATGCACCTTGGTAATTGAAATCCATTTATTACCATCACTCTAGCCCATTTAAATATTTCTCTTTCAGATGCAATTACGTCAGGAGGTGAGCCAAATGGTTTGGGAAAGACATGGGCATTTCCAAGGAGAAGGCTATTGGCTGCTTACCAAAAAGCTGGTTGGTGTTCACAACTTCTAGTCCAACTCCCTTCTCTGCAAGTTTCCCATTTATGGAGTAGCGTCAACATTTCTCCTCATTCTAGGAGAATGCTCAGGACTTGGGATGACCAATGTTCATGGTGACAACCACAGAAAAAAAATTACCTTAGATTTTTTCATTGCTTGATTTCATGCTACAAAAAAAAAAATCCCCCCTTATTTCTCGTCCTCAGCCCTAAATCAAAGCTTTGCACATCACATGAACACTATCATATCTTTTTAAATATCTTAAACCTCGTGGATGCAATTTTAGCTCAGGTGGAAGCTCACCGCATAATCACAAGGTTGAAAAGAAAGGCTCTGGATATTAACAAAACTAGCAAATTTCTATTATAAAGCATGAATAATGCCTTTTAAATGTGCATAGATGGGTGTTTATCCGTATTTACGTACGAGAACGCTGCTGAACCACTGCATGTAAACTAAATAATTCAATGGAATGCATAGAGAAAAACTAACAATTCTACATTCTAATAACTGTTTTATGAAAAGCTTTTCATTTAACTCTCAAAACTGACTCATAAATCCACATTTGGATAGTGTAATGAAGTTATATTTAACTCTAGAGCTCTCCTCCCATGCCAGGTTTCAAATCTGCTTCTAAGTAAACGTCCTTTTGGGGACTCATTATGACTATTCCTGTCTTCCCTCAAAACAAACCTATTATGGATGTTCATTTCCCTTCTTCTCTTGACTTCTGGCTGTCAGATTTACACCTTTTCCAATCCATGCGATCTTGGCCTATAGCAGCATTATCACAGCCAAGGACAAGCAGCCCAAGCCTGCCAGAAGTTGCCAGAGAGTACCTAACAAATGTTTTCTTATGGGATCCACTCAAGAAATGGCCCCAAATAGTTTTACAGGTAAGGCTTATAATGGACTACTGGAAGAATTATCAGTAAATCACTGATTTAAATCCATGTTTAATACTAGACCAACTTTATTGAAATAGAGAAGAAGGCACATACAGCCAAATCACACAGATAGACATACCCAGTGCCAGCCCAAAGATTTGAGATGAGAGGGGTGAGGCTTTGTTGGCAAAGCATAAAGGTTATGCAACAAGCAGGCCTGTCAGACGTGAAGATATTGTTGCAGCAGTCATTGCAGCTTCTGCACTCCAGGAAGCTCTAGTTAGGAATCCCACTTAAAATGAATTAATTTCTTAGTACCAATCTGCCCCCTGGAAAAGAAGCACCTTTATTGAAACACACATCATCCCTAACAGAGAGTACCAAATGCTTCAAGTGCCCTGACTCTACCAGAAAGTTACATGCTAGCAGGAACTGAATAGCTACTCTTTGCATTGGAAGAAATGGGGCATTGTATCTGTTTATCTGATATCTTTCCTGGGTGCTGATATCTATATTAAAATTACTCTTTAGTCTTTAAAAAAAATAGAAGAGTAAATGCTCTATGGGTTTCATATTCTTCAGGACTGTAACATTTAAAAACATAAAGGTAGCATTTTTTGCTCAGCTTATACTAGGTAACAAATTATACCCCTATTGTGTACAATAGCAGAATGTGTGTGTGTGTGTGTGTGTGTGTGCATTATGGAGAGAGAGAGAGAGAGAGAGAGAGAGAGAGAGAGAGAGAGAGAGAGGGAGAGAGGGATTTGAGCTCGTAGGCAACATTAATGAGCAGAGAAATCTCAATCTGAAACTCTAAGGTAACACTCAGTGGCCTTAGGCAAGTTATTTAATTTTGGGGTGCTTCAGCCACCAGTTGGAAATCTTAAAACGAACACATCATTTAGAGTGCATGTTCTCTAATTCAGTTGTAAACATTTCTGAAAGTACAGCCTAGTTAAATTTCTTTACTTTTCAACAAAACGAAAGTACCGGTAGATAAAGCCTGCGACTTTACCTAAAATGATAAAAAATGAGCAGTTGAGTTCAAGTATTTGAGTTCAAGAAGATAATTTTTCTCAGTGTCATCCATAAACAGGATTCCTTTTCATATTAAAATCTTTATGAACTTGTGGTATTGATGGGCTCAGTGCCCAAATAAGGGGAATAACATCAAAGCAGAAAATTTTATCTAATAAAACCAGATCCTTGAAAAGGGAAACTAGTGTCCTGGGGTTTAGTCCCTTGGGCTTTTCCCACCACCAGACAGGAGCAGCAACTATCTTCACAGGACCCTCGGGACAGCCCCACAGCAGGCATCTGCCACCTGGAAAGCAGATGAGTGGGCTGGACTCTGCTCAGAGACTCTGCTCTACCCCTTGTGAATCTAGGTTATTTAGAACCTGGCCTAACAAGTTAGTTATTGATCTCTATCAATTACATTTTGCTAATCAAAATTAGTTTTTGGGGGCCAGGTGTGGTGGCTCACGCCTGTAATCCTGGCACTCTGGGAGGCCGGGGCGGGAGGATTGCTTGAGCTCTCAGGAGTTCGAGACCAGCCTGAGCAAGAGTGAGACCCCCATCTCTACTATAAATAGAAAGAAATTCGCCAAACAACTAAAAATAGAAAAAAAAAATTAGCCAGGCATGCCTGTAGTCCCAGCTACTTGGGAGGCTGAGGCAGGCGGATCACTTGAGCCCAGGAGTTGGAAGTTGCTGTGAGCTAGGCTGACACCACGGCACTCTAGCCTGGGCAACAGAGTGAGACTCTCTGTCTCAAAAAAAAAAAAAATTAGTTTTTTGGTATTATTTGGAGAAATCATATCTTTCCAAGGAAGTTCATTCCAAAAGTGATAGAAACACAATTTTAAAACTTAAAAAAAAAATCTTAATATTAGATGGATACTTGTTCTGTGACCTAGGGAACAATTTAAATCTCAATTCCCCAAATGACGAACTGCCCTCATCTTCTTTTTGGCAGCTTTAGGTCAAGGATGAAACTCTGTGTTTGATCATTACACATGAACATTATGAATAAAACCCACAATATTTTTTTCTTTTTTCTGTCTTCTCACTCCAAGGCTGAACACTAACACTGAGGTGGGAGTTTTGTAATCTGCCTCAACAGAAAGTGCTCCAGAGAAAATTTGGAAAGATCATCTTTCCAAAAATTGACCCTTACTCAGTAAGCTGAGGTGAAATGAAAATATAAAGCTAAACTATCCAGATCAGGGCAGAAAACACTTGGAACTTTTTTTGAGACAGAGACTTGCTTTGTTGCCCGGGCTAGAGTGCCGTGGCATCAGCCTAGCTCACAGCAACCTCAAACTCCTGGGTCAAGCAATCCTCCTGCCTCAGTCCTGCAAGTAGCTGGAATTACAGGTTCTCGCCACCATGTCTGGCTAATTTTTTGTTTCTATTTTTAGTTGTTGGGCTAATTTCTTCTATTTTTAGTAGAGATGGGGGGGGGGATCTCACTCTTGCTCAGGCTGGTCTCGAACTCCTGACCTCAAACAATCCTCCTGCTTCGGCCTCCCAGAGTACTAGGATTACAGGTGTGAGCCAGCGCACCCAGCTGGAACTTATTTTTAAATTCTGATAACTGGTAACTGCTAATTCTGATAACTGCTATTCTGATAATTAGGTGTAGCTTCTACACCTAATCTACACAGATTAGGTGTAGAAGCTGCATCCAAATCAGGACACAGGTGTACTGAATGAATCAGGTGCACTGAATGTTCAGGTGCAAAACAACGTCCTTTTCTTAATTGTGTGTTTGATCTGGGTCCAGAGTAGGGTGCTATAGGGGAGATGAATGCATTGTAAATATTCTTCCTCATTCATCCATTCACTCATTCATTCATTCATTTATTCTTTCATTCATTTTCCATGTATAGATTAATTTAACCAGCCCTACACCAGGCTCTATGTCATATGCTTCAGATACAAAGACGAATATAAGATACTTCTCACTTTTAATGAGTGCACAGCCTCGATCAAGAATCATCTAAGTCAATAATTACAGTACAGAGAGGTGAGTGCAATAAGAAAGAAAGGTACAGAGTGATAAAGCACTAGAGAAGAGAATCACTTAATTCAACTTAGGGGAGAGAAAATTGGAGCAAAGTCTTAAAGACTGACTTGGGGTGAGCAGGCAGACTAAGCAGGGCCCAATGGGGGTTTCAAATAGTGGAAATGTGGGCATAAGAGAGCATGTTGCATGATGTGGACAATCACATCACTCGGTATGGCCATGGCATGGGACATATTAGAGTATGGGGAGATGTGGCTGTAGAAGTAGAGAAAGTCCATATCCTGGAAGGATTTCTGTCATTCTTAATAGTCTTCCCTTGGTTCTGAAGATAACAGTGGATCCAAGAAATATTTTAAGCAAAGGAATGGCATAATTAGATATGTATTTTTTTTTTAGTTTTTCACCCTCTTATATTTTTATATATCATTTAGTATAATGTGTAATAATTATATAGCAGTTCATAACATCATATAATAGTTTTAAGTATGTTTTTAACTTCTAAATAATTTTTGAATTTTCATTTTTTAGTATATTCACATTTTCAAAAATCAAAATAATCAAAAAGATATTCAATGAATTATCTTATATCCATTCCTACCCCAAGACATCCATCCTAAATGTCCCTATAAACAGATAGCTACTTTTATTAGTTGCTTAAAAATACAAATAAATATAAATATGTCTCTTATTTTTCTCTTTTCTTACATAAAATATAACATACTCTACATTACAAGTTCTCCACCTTGCTTTTTTCTTCTTAATACAGTATCTTAGAGATTTTTCCCTACCAATGAATAAAAAGCTTCCTCAGTCTTTTATAATTGCTTAGCATTTATAAATGAATACTCTCATTTTTTGCAATGAAAAAGAAGAATTTGGGAAAGGGAAAGTTGTAGGAATCTTGCCAAAAAATGATAAGAGCCCTGAAAAAATGATAGAGCTGAGAGACTGGAGGAATACTAAAGAGATGGAATCAACAAAATTGGGAGGAGATAAATTTGTCAAGAAAAGAACAAAGATGATTCTGGGATTGAGACCAGAGCAATCAATGAAATGGGGTTAGATGAAGCATTAACTAAGAGAAGGAACTCACTAAAGGAGAAGGTTGGGATAGGAAGGTCTGGAGAGAGATGATGACTTGAGTTTTCAACATGTGGAGTTTTCTGGACCATTTGTGTATCCGAGTGGAGGTGTCCAGAAAGCATGAAGCTCAGGAGAGAGGTGAGAGATGGAGAGTTTGGAATTACTGGAATATAGGTCATGATTAAAGCTTTGGATGTGGATGAAATCATCTAGCAACAATACAGAATAAGAAAATAAAAGCAGGTGTAGGTAGAATCCCCTACATTTATAAGGCAGTTGGAGAAAGATGAGAAAATACCGCTCAACATCAGAGAACAGCTTTCGCCATAAAATCTTGGAGATTCCCAATGTACATTACCATATTAAAGGATAGTAACACATTTGGAGCTCATTTTTGGAAAATATGATATTTGAGTGTTTAGAGAAGGACTGGAAAGTACTGCCTTCAGAACTGGAGAAGATGGTCCCAGCCCTGTGCTCCGCGCTTTGAAGGACCTCTATTTCCTTTACCATGGAATGAAAAATTCATAGCACTAGGAAAATATATCCACTAGGAACCTGGCCCCACCCCAAGCCTCCCATCTAAACCATGCTCAGGATATCTGGGATCCCAGAGTACGCTGCCTTTATGGCCCTAAATCTGCACCCAGGGCCTGTGAAGCCCCTTACCTGGTCTTTTCTCCTTATGGTAGAGTGTGCCCACCCTCTGGTGTCCACATTGGTAGGCTCAACTTGTGGTCAACAGGTGACTGTTTATGGGATGTGTGGACAAAGCAAGGAAAGGTGAGCTGGGGTACCCACACAGATATTTTTGAGAATCTTCATGGTACAAGGAGAAGCTGGGACTAGGAGGAGAAAAACAACAGACCAAGGGCTAGGGGCTGGGGCCAGTGTTCTTCATCCTCCACATCATGCAAAGAGTCTGAGAATTCCAAATTCAAATTGGCCTTCCAGGCCATTGTGAATATAGATTTATTCGTGACGAATAAATCTATATTCACAATGGCCTGGAAGGCCAATTTGAATTGGAAAACAGCAAATGTTTAAGTTAGCAGTGTGCTAGCCTGATTTATAACTTATAAATATCTAGACATATGGTATATGTGCCTCCATTTGTGTTCTTGAGCTGGCCTCAAAAGTTTATTGCTTGGCCTGGGAAAGAATGATTAGCAGCCAACAAGGAAGGGTGGAGTAAGATTTATAGGAAAGAAACATTTTTAAACATATTTGAGGAAAAGTTGATTATTTGGTCAACAGCACATGTTCTTGTTCCTGGAGCCATGGGTTCTGCCTTAGCTCCTTTAATCTTTATCACATTCGGGTTTACAAAAGAACAAACAGATTCAGGCAGATCAGATACACATAAATTCACAGTCAGTGGTGGCTGGAGATTATTTCTCAAGATTACCCATCTCCCAAACCAGTATCATTTCTACCATATTCTGCTGCCTTCAACTTGAGAATGCCAAAGTCTTTTCTTCCTTTACAAAATGAAAGGAAGCATCCCACCAAAACAAATGTATGATCTTGAATTCATATGGTAGATTTGAAATTCATGATGCAGTCTTGAGAAGTAATCTGTTCATGTATCATCTACAGAGATAGATCTAGTTTAGGAACAAGCAGCTAAGCTCTAGGTCACTGCTTAGATACAATTCTCTCACCAGAAAATACACACATTAGTGGACCATGAAAATCACTGTTTAGCATTGGCATTATGGATTAGCAGTTAGTAACTTATTATTATGACACAATCATTCAATTTAGTCCATCTTTAGAAATAATAGAAAACTATATACACAGCATTAATATATAGACTCAAGAAAAACCTAAAACTATTCAATATAAAACTTGGCATTATTATGTATTTACACCAGAAAAGGATTATTTTGGTGCCATCTGGATTTGGTATGGATTAACCAGGGAATGTTAATGATACATTTTTAAATAAGTTGTATAAATTCATTAAAATAGGCTTATAGTTTTTGAAGATTTCTCAATCATATTTCAGAAGACAAAATGCCTATACTCAAATTCATGCCTGAGTAACTCCCTGGTGTGGCCAGATTGGAGAATAAGAGACCAATGCCTACCTGGTTTCACCTCAGATTGTTCCTTTCATTAAAAGTGTTTGAAAATGGAAAAGTTGCTTAGAGAAAAATTAAGGAAAAGTTACATAATACAAACAATTAGGGGCAAGTTAGCATGGTACCCCCCCCAAAAAAAAAGAAAAGAAAAAAAAGAAGTTTCCAGAAGGTAAATATTTACAAGATCAGTGCTCTAACCCCTGAGCTATGGAGCCAGCTTCAAGAAGGTAAATATTTAATGCAGGTATTGGCTCATCTTGGCTACAGTGCCAGCTGAGGACTCCTTTCACTGTCTCTGCAGCATTAGGAAAAAAGACACCCTCGCATCCCAATGTCCTTCATGTGTACTGGGCAGACAGGCCTTAGTGACCACAGATTACACAGGGCCACAGAAGCAGAAGCCCAGTGTATCCTTGATTTGCCTGGGGCCCAAGATACCCTGAGAAAGTTCTTGAGCTCTGACCATAATTGGCTTCAGATTTAGACTGATGTGTGTGAAACAATGATTCTTGCCCTCCAGGGAGGGGAAACTGGGACTCTAGAAGTCCACAGAGAGATCACTCACCTCTCACACCAAATGCCACAGGGGCCATTGTGTGTGGCCACCGTTGAACAAGTGCCCACCAGCCCCAGAGCCCCTAAGTGCTCTGCCAGAGGTCAACGAGAAGTTCGTGCTACTGGGACCCAAACCGCTCTGCTATGGAGGCGGCCATGAAAGACCTGGTCACAGTGTGGGAGCCATTGGTCCAGGGAAGAATGGCAGCAGTAATACCGTAGTCAAAAGCAGGAGAGTGACCACAGGAAGAATGTGGAGTGACAGCCACAGCCTCCAGCACTGGAGCTTCCATCATGTCTCCCTCCTGGGACTCTGAAGGCACATGGACTTGACTAACACCAACAAGGTGGCCCAGGGGACACTCAGCTCAGGAAGAAGCACTCCTATGGCTTCTCAGAGATATTTAGAAAGAAGAACCTGCAGGAAAGTCAGGGCCTATGTATAATTAGTAGGCAGGCTCATAGCAGCAAGATATGGACATTTACTACAAATGAGAGAATATACTCACTAGCTAGAGAAGCCAGGAACATATATAACTTATATAATATACTTACATGCATATTATATAATATACAAACATGCATATTGCATAGTTTACAAAATATTGGGGTGCAATTTTGCCATCTGACCTTTTAGTACTCCAATGGAAATTATAATTGCTCTTGAGCTGTGTCCTTTATTTAATTTTAATGTCACTTTGGAATTTACTCTGAAGTGTGCTGTATGTGTACCTGTAAGACAGTCATTCATATTTATTAAGTGCTGTCCATGTGTCAGGCACTATGCCAAGCACTGGGTAAGTCAGATATGATTCCTACCTTTGTGTACCTTATAATCAAGATCCACTCCAAGTGTAGTCATTGCTCAAATGTTTCACCAAAATCCCAAGTTTAAAGGAAGTTTCTTCCTATTCATGTTATACATGGAAGACTAAGTATTTTTAAATTTCAACACAGCAAAACATAGCATACCAAATGGTAAGAACAGGGCCAGCTTTGTGAGCATGTGACCTGTGCATTCACCCAGAGCCCCAGGCTTGATTTCACGCTCTACTCTCACCATCTTCAAATCTGCAATAACTTTTGAATAAGGAGACCCCCACATTTTCATTTTACACTGATCTCTGCAAATTATGTAGCAAGTTTTGGGTCAGAAGAGTTTTGCTGTTTTGTGTGCAGACAGTGTGCTGCCCATGTAAATGAGGAAAGGGTCCATGGGTAGGGTTGCCAGACTTAGCAAATAAATACACCCAGGACACCCAGGTTAAGTACTGAATAGCACATGGGAATACCTACAAGTATGTCCCAAATGTTGCGTGAGACATACTTATATTAATAAGCTGTCCATTGTTTATCTGAAATACAGATATAACAGGGTGTCCTATATTTTATCTGTAAGCCTTCTCATGGGGTAAAATGGGAAATGCATCTGGTCCCAGTGTAATTGCTACTAAATTCTCTTTCACTCTCCAAAATGTCTTAGTCTGTAAATAAACTTTATGGTCTGTAGGTGAAGGACCTGAAAATAACCTGGATGTATATGGACCATTCTGCAGCCCCAAGCGCTTAGAAGACTCTTGTTGAAGAACAGTCTTCAGTGCAGGAAGTGAGGTTCCTGCACTCTTGCTTTTAGAGGGAGAAGCAGCAATGAAAGGCTCAGGCTTACTCTCCAATCCAGCCACATCAGGGAGTTACTCAGGCAGGAACCTGGGTAGCAGGAGAGGGGAGAGAGGTTACATACAGGCAGTGCCAAAGGGTCTTGTGAGAGTTAGATGGCCTCCTTGGGTTTAATAATTTTGAAGATTCTTTTCAGTGTGAGATTAGACCCGAAAAGAATTATCTCATACGTCACACCTAATTGCTCACAGATAAGCCTTAAAGAGGCTTTCTTTGAAAGGACAAATTGAAGCAATGGAGGAGAACGAGAAAGTCACTGAAGCATCTCAAATCAGCTGAGTCGAGGAGAGTTTGTCAAAATCTTTGCTGTGAAATTTTTAACTTCGCTTTCATGGGCTAATTCGTATGTTTATTTTAATTTCCTATAAAGTGTTTCCTTTAGATAATGGAATCATTTGAATATGACCCAATGGTGGTTGCTAATAAATATCAACTCATAGACCAGTGACTCAATCCCTAATCCCTTGTGTTCTAACTTTGGTCTCTACCAATTTCCTAAAACTGTTCTCCTACAATCTCCCAAATTTCTTTTAATTTCCACATTCAGCAATATTTTTTTAGTCTTGGCATTCTCTCTCCTCCTTTGGCTTCAATGACAGTTGCTCATCTTTGTTTTATTTTTTCCTTTTATTTCATCATATTATGGGGGTACAAATATTGTTAGGGTTACATATATTGCCCCTCCTACCCCTCCCCCCC
>VSMD01132907.1:0-17466 GCA_008750895.1 Mirza zaza
CTGGCTGCCTCGGTTCTTTGTGTGGGCCTGGCTGTGTGTTTGTAGTTCTTGGGCAGAGGATACCTGTGGCCAGGTGTGTGTCACCCACGGTGGCTCATGAACATCGACTGTCCCTGTTGTCTCCTGCATGTGTAGTACAATGCTCAGTGAAGTTCCCACCCTCTCTGGAACAATTCTATTTTCTTGGATTTTTCTTTATCTATGCTTCCCTACCTACACAGATAGCATAGTGTTTCTGATTTATAGGCAGGTGGTTTACTAATGCGATAAACCAAATACCCAGATATCTGAAAAATTATATACCATTTTGTACTGCTTGCTGGTTTTTCCATGAATGTACATTTTATTTTGTAGTTCACTGTGAGCTCTTGACAGCAGGTAAGAAGTCAAAAGAATCAAGTAGAAACAGTTTTTTTTTTTTTTAAATTTAGCACATTATGGAGGGTACAAATGTTTAGTTTACATATATTGCCTTTACCCCACCCGAGTCAGAGTTTCAACGTGTCCATCCCCCAGAAGGTGCACACTGCATCCATTAGGTGTGTATATACCCATTCCCTGCTTCCCCCCACCTGTCTGACACCTGATGAATGTTACTACTATATGTGCATATAAGTGTTGATCAGTTAATATCAGTTTGATGGTGAATGCATGTGGTGCTTATTTTTCCACTCTTGTGACACTTCACTTAGTAGAATGGGCTCCAGCTCCATCCAGGATAATACAGGAGGTGCTATATCACCATTGTTTTTTGTGGCTGAGTAGAACTCCATGGTATACATATACCACATTTTATTAATCCACTCATGGATTACATCCATTCTTACAGATTGGTAGATAATCTTTATGTGCTATTCATATTAATCTGAGATTGTTTTTATACATATTTCCAATATTTTGTACTTGCCTGTCTGTTGTTTATAGTTTAATTTTGCTTACAGTGTTTTTAAGATTTTCGAAAAAAACTTAACATAATAACATTTATCTTTTTCTTCCCATTTGTTGTTTTATGTCTTGCTTAAGAAGGCCTTTTCCAACTTGAGTATAACAGTTATGTTATAATTATTCTAAGATATAATTTTAGCTCATTAGTGTAGCTTAGATTTATTTTTGTTTGTGGTGAGGGTGCAGGATCTAACTTTAGGATTTAAAAATGGAGAGGCAATTTCTAGAACCCCCCTTTATAAAATGGGCCTCTGTATTTTGAAAAGCTAGCTCTCCATAGACTAAATATTCAAATATGATTTGATCTGTTGTAAAATTCTTGATTCTCTTCCCTTGATCTGTTTATCTGCTCCTGGCCAGTATAGTCGCGTTGCCATTGAGCAGGATAAGTCCTCTATGTTATTTTTTTTTTTAACTTTTCAAAAAATAAGGATGGGCATTTGTTCTTTAAAACCTTTTTATTGTGAAATCAACATAAAAGCATAAATGTCAAGCAGAATGAACCGCTATAAAAGGAACCCTCATGATACTATACCCCCAGAGCCTAGCAAAAACATCTCGGGCCTCCCAGGCATCCTGGTTGCACTCTCCCCTGCCCAGGAAGTCCCCTTTACCATGAACACTGCCTAAGCCTGCATTCCTTAACACCAAAGCTTTACCTGCTCTTTGAACTTTGTGTAAATGGAGCCCTCTGCTACACAGTGTTTTGCTTGACTTTTATCTTTCAATATTATGTTTGCGAGTTTCATCTATGTTGCTGCATGTAGCAAAAGTATGTTCATTGCTTTTTTTTGAAAATCAAGTGTTTCATTTCTTTTTATTTAAAAATTTTATTGAATATATTCAAGGTATACAGCATGATGTTTTGCTATACATATAGATAGTGAAATGTTACTATAATCAAGCAGATTACCATATCTATCATCACACATATCTCCTTTTAGCAAAAATCTTGAATACAACATAATATTTTTAGCTATAGTCCTCATATTGTACATTAGAGCTCTAGACTTATTCATCCTTACATAAGTGCTACTTTTTAATCTTTTGATTTATATCTTCCTATCTCCTCCCCTACTAATCTCACTCCTTATGTTAAGTGAAATAAGCCAGACACGGAGAGAAAAATACTGTATGGTCTCACCTATATGTGAAAAAATTTTTTAATTTTATTTTTTTAATTGACAATAATGATTGTACATATTCACCACATACATAGTGATGTTTTGATATATATAATGTACAGAGACCAAATCAGGGTAATTAGCATATCCATCATCTCAAACA
Organism: Mirza zaza; assembly: GCA_008750895.1. Taxonomy (NCBI): domain Eukaryota; kingdom Metazoa; phylum Chordata; class Mammalia; order Primates; family Cheirogaleidae; genus Mirza; species Mirza zaza. The sequence goes on from VSMD01132907.1 coordinate 2,233, forward strand.
TTTATCATTTCTTTGTGTTGGGAATATTCAATATCCTCCTTCTAGCTATCTCAAATTATATATTAATAATATATTATAGTTAACTATAGTAAAGTCACCAGTTGCATTAACCTTTAACAAAAGAGTCAACCTGTCCCTTTGAAGCTTTCAAGCCAGGTATTAATTTCTCCTGTCTAAATTAGAGTTCTAGATGGCATCTTCTTCCTATAGAAGGCTTTTTCATCTACCTTGACAATCTGTTCTGTAGTGCAGTCCCCTTTATCGATGATCTTAGCTAGATCTTCTGGGTAACTTGCTGCAGCTTCTACATCAGTGCTTGTTGCTTCACGTTGAGCTTTTATGCTATAGAGGTGGCTTCTTTTGTTAAACCTCATGAACCAGTCTCTGCTGGCTTTCAAGTTTTCTTCTGCACCTTCCTCACCTGTCTCAGCCTTCAAAGAATTGAAGAGAGTTAGGGCTTTGCTCCGCATTAGGCTTTAGCTTACAGGAATGCTGTGGCTGGTTTGATCTTCTATACAGATCACTCAAATTTTCTCCCTATTAGCAATAAACCTGTTTCTTTTTGTTATCATTCATGGGTTCACTGGAGTAGCACTTTTAATTTCTTTCAAGAACATTTCCTTTTCATTCACAACTTGACTGTTTGGCACAAGAGGCTTAGCTTTTGGCCTGTCTCTACTTTTGACATGCCTTCCTCACTAAGCTTAATCATTTCTAACTTTTGTTTTAAAGTGAGAGATGTGGGATTGTTCCTTTCACTTAAACACTTAGAGGCCATTGTAGAGGTATTAATTGGCCTAATTTCAATATTGTTGTGTCTCAGGGAACAGGGAGGACCCAGGAAAAAAAGACAGATGTAGGAATGCCTGGTCTATGGAGCAGTAAGAACACATGCAACATTTGTTAAGTTCACCATGTTTATGGGTACAGTTCGCAGTGCCCCAAAACAATATTATGATGATAATATCAACAATAATATGATGTTACAATAGCAACAACAATGATCACTGATCACAGATTATCATAGCAAATATAATAATAATAATGCACAAGTTTGAAATATTGTAAGAATTATGAAAATGTGAAGAGAGACATGATGTGAGCACGTGCTGTTGGAAAAATGACACCAAATAGACTTACTTGATGCAGGGTTGTCATAAACCTCCAATTTACAAAATATGCAATATCTGCGAAGCACAATAAAGTGAAGTGCAATAAAATGAGGTATGCCTGTATTTGTGTGTGTGTGTGTGTGTGTGTGCGCGCCTTTGAGGTTGAGTATATATCTAATAGAAGTAGAATTGCTGGATCAAAGAACATGTAGATCTCTGTCTCTGATCTCTAACCCCCAATTTAAAGGGCTCATATGAGAAGGTCAAGTCCACTAGGTTAATCTGCCTGTCTTAAACTAACTATGCCATGTAGCATAACCAGATCACAGGAGTGAAATTTGTCATATTCACAGTCCTAGGGATCCCATAGGGCAGGTACATCAGGGGGCAGGAATGTGGGCAGCATCTTAGAATTCTGCCTGCCACACTCATTTTGTTTCAGTGCCCAGGCAACTATTCTGGAATTTCTCACAGGTTTATTATATATTTTCAATTTTCTCTGATTCTTCTGGGACAAGTTGTTGTGCTTAACTTGGTCCTTCTTTTAAACATATTCTCTCCCCCAAGTCTTGTGTATCTTGTTTTCTTATTGTTCATAGTTTAATAAAGTCTGCATTTGTTTCTGTGCAGTTCCACTTCCCCATGAGGCCTTCCTTGAATAGAGGGACTGGCAGGGGGCCCTGTGCAGGCAAGATGCCTTGAGCAGCTGCATAACATTCAATAAGGTGTGGATCACTGAAACTGCCAAGAACGAGAGGTTTTAGAGAGAATCCATATACTCCAAGCAAGTCTCAGTTTTGGGGCATCTTTTTATTCCCTCAATATCTCTTGGCTGGGTGTGAAGATGCTATAAGCTCAGATGATTATTTCTCAAGCTTCAATAAGCAAATCATTAGCTTTCCCAGGAAAACATTCCTTGGGCAATAGTTTTTTTGATTTATCTTGAAGACAGTTGCCATTACTTTAAAATTAAATATCATGATGAGAGAGACAGAGACAGAGTCAGAGATGTCAAGGTAAGAATCTCCCCATGTTACCCCCAAAATTCTGGCAAGGGAACTGTAGAAGGGGAGCAAAGAGACATTCTTTGCCCTAAGCAGTCAGTTGCATGTTTATTTACCAGAGATGACAATTGATTCTATGTATTCTTTTATATATCTAATTTTTAAATTACTCATCAACAGGTGACAGATAGTTTGGAGTACTATATTGAAGCCCAGATTGCTCGAACAATGTGCAAGAAATCTTCAGGAGATGTTGAAAACTGCTTATTTCAAAAGAATCTGCAAATGCAAAAGGTATGTAGTTGAGACAAGTGGTGGTAGTGGTGGTGGGGTGGTGGCTCTGGTTAGATTTGTGTACTCCTAGGACCAATCCTACTTTAATTTTCTGTATTCTATTAGTTTTCCATATTCTGTTCATATTCAGTACTGAAGATGGCTAGGTTCCCCCATCCCACCAACACACACAGGCAAACACACACCCTTAGTGGCTTAAAGCAAAATCCATTCTATTCTGCAGTCTGGGTTGGGTTCTGCTGGACAACTATTCTGTCCCCGATGGTGTCTGCTGGGGCAGCTCTGCTCCAGATAGCTGTCTTACTCATGTGTCTGGTGCCTCAGCTGGGATGGCTGACACAACCGGGGGCTTGCCAGGCATCATTTCCATTCTCCCCAGGGACAGAATGCCTGTGGGGCCAAATCACAGGGTTCTCAGTCATCCTGATTTGTTTGGGACTGAAGGGTTTCCTGGAATGTGGGCTTTTGAGTGCTACACCAGGGAAATCTCAGGCAAACCCAGAAGACCCGGTCATCCTACACTTAGACGTCCTCACAACGTGGTGCTCTCAAGGGAGCCAAGCTTCTTAAATATCTTCTAAGAGGAGGGAGCAGAAGCTGCCCCTGTTCTGGCAGGGAAGGAATCGATGGCAGCCATCTGATGCATCATCTACTGTGTTTGGTGCTGACTCAGTAGAAAGCATGGCATGATCTCTGCCCAGCCAAAGTCCTTGAAAGATTGTTCCCCTCAGTGTCATGGCCCCACAAGGGTGTGATTGCTTCGGAGCAGGGAATGTCCTGCTGAGTCCAGTAGTCCAGCTGCTGTATGGAAGTCCTGGGCAGCATTGGGATAGAGTCCCAAGACTCCCAGCCCGATGGTCTCACAGGCTCCATGGAGCCTGGTATGTCCAGTGAACTGCTTCTTCATGTCAGAGATGGGGGTAACCACAGGGTGTTGCCAGGCCTCATGCCCGGGGGGCCAGTTTATCACAGAAGGGCCTGGCTTAATAAAAAGTTCCCTTACTCTTCTGTTTGATTAACAGGGATACATTTTAGATTTAAATTTAATCTTCTTAAGTGTACATAAATATTTTCCAAAAGTACATTCTCATAAAAATGTAAATGATAAAAGTGATGGCATGTCCCTTGGGCCCCCAGATGAAGTCTCAGCCTCATCCCCTGCCCAGGAGTTACCACTGGGATCCTTTGAATATCCTCAAGATAATTTCACTATAAATTTATAAAAATTAATATAGCCTTTCTTCTTCTTTTTTTCCTATTTTAAATAGCTGCTGATGTACTGTGTGCTTCTTGATGCAACTTTCTTTTTTGCCTTGTCCCATTTGTCTTGGCAATCTTCTCATAGAAGTTACGTCCAATTTTTCTCTTTCATACATGATGCTGCATTGAAAGTCTTTATACATGTATTTTTTACCACAGAGATTTTGCAACCATTATCATTTTATTGCAATAATTTTAAATATCTATTTCTTTTCTAAAATTTATTTTTAAGTAGATTAAAAAGACTTATTTATTAATTTTTTTTAGATTCCACATATAAGTGAGATCATGTAGTGTTTTTCTTTCTGTATCTGGCTTATTTCTCTAAAAATAATGTCCTTGAAGTTCATCCATATTGTAGCAAATGGCAGAATCTCTTTTTTAAAGGCTGAATAACATTCCATTGTGTATCTATACCATAATTCCTTTATTCATTTATCCATTGATGGACATTTAGGTTGTTTCCATATCTCGGCTATTGTGAATTGTGTTGCAATAAACATGAGAGTGCAGATATCTTTACAAGGTGATAATTTTATTTCTAGAGCTATTGCTGAGTCCTATGGTAGTTCTAGTTTTAATTTCTTTAGGGACCTCCACAATGTTTTCCATAATGGCTGCACCAATTTACATTCCCACCAACACTGTACACGGGTACAGTCTTTTCTCCACATTCTCATTGACATTTGTTAGCTCTTGACTTTTTGATAATAGCCATCCTTAATGGGTGTTATTAAATATATATTTTAAAAATTAAATGTTACACACCCATTCCGTTGTCTCTCTTAAAGATAGATGATCGATCTTCTAAAATTGGCGAGTTAACATTCCTACCTGTGTTTTAAAACATTTATCTATGTATGTAGAGTTTTATGTGTTTTTCAAAATTTACATAAATTTTAGAACTTTCTTTTTATTTTTTTCACTCAACAATATGTTTTGAGATGTATTCATGTTGGCATAATTTGCTATTATTTACTTATGCCAAATGATTTCTTAGGCCAGTTGATGTATATAGAAATTGTTTTCATTACTGTTCATTAAACTATTATATGACAATACGACATTTTATTTAACCACTCCTAATTTTGGACACTTTTGGCCGTTTTCAGTTTTTCACTTTTAGCAACAATGGTGCAGTGAAGGTCTGCTGGCTGCCGACTGTACCAAGGGGCGGCGCTGGGGCTGGGGCTGGGGCTGGGGCTGGGGCTGGAGCTGCTGTCTACGGCATGTACAACTTCAGCCTTAGCGGGGCAGCCATGTGTGATGCTTCACGTTTGCTCTCCAAAGTGGTTAAACTAGCATAGCTGCCCTCAGTGGTGCACGCAATTGTTCACCCACCCACAGCCTTGCCAGCACCTGGAGAGTGTCTTTAATTTTTCCAGTCTGATATATGTGAAATGTTACTTCCTCATCATTTCACCTTGCATCTCCCTGACTTCTAGCAAAGTGAGATGTTTTAATACTCCTAGGTTTCCGCTTGTAGGACTCGCTTTTTAATATCCTTTTTCCTGGAGCAATCAGACAGCCCCCCTCAGTACCCATGGCCTAAGGTGGAGGAACACAGCCAGCCCGCTGCGACCCTCTGACCTCCCTCTCCTCTTGCTTCCCGCTTTCCTGCTTTTATCCTCTGTTGGCCAAACCCAACCTGGCATAGTCCATAGAGGTCATAGGGCAGGAGTGCCCACTGGAGCAGCCCATGGAGGTCAGTCTTCTAGGTGGAGACAGGAGCAGTGCGGATCTGGAAGGACAGATGGAAACAATCCATCACAGGGCAGGGGTGGAGACGTGAGATGAGTGTGAGTCTATCAGTAGTTACTGGGACTCCTCAAGGTGGTGCTGGTTGGGTTGGTGGAGGTGATCAGATTCTGGATGTATGAAAGGTTTGCTGAGAATGTGCTGAGGAATCGGCCATGGAGTGTGAGAGGAGGAAAATTGAGGATGACTGTAGGTGTGAGGAGCTTGGGGGAAGTTTACTGGTGTGGCTTTCTCTTAGGATCCCATCCTCTATGTTTAATTTACATTTAATAAACTTTCACTGCCTTTCTTTCATTCGCTTCTTATCATGTGGAGATTTTCCTCCGTCTCTGTCCTTGCATGGGACCCTTCCCTGTTTGGTAGAGTTGCTACAGGTGGGCACTTACCTGTTTTCTTGGATTCTCCATTGGGATTTAGAAAGGAAGAAAGGGTAAACATCTGGGCTCCTTGGAAATTAAAATTTAAATCTTATTATTTTAAATAGCTATTGACCGATTTGTTCAATGTAGATAATTTGGAAATTTTCAAAATATTCAGTGTCTTAAAATTATAAATATCCTATATAAAGCTTACTACTGTCAATATATTGTTATGTATCCTGGTTTTTTCCTATATTTTATATAATATTTATATATTATATAAATATTTTATATTATATTTACATATCACATAATATATAAATATATTATATTTATATTTTTGTGTAGTTGGGAGCATACTGAACACTGTTTCATAATCTAGATTTTTATTTAATAATAAAATCCAAGCATCTCCAAAACTCTAAAATTATTTGAGACCACCATGTAATGAAACTATTTGATTTCATTTTATGGTGCTGTCACATATTATTTAGCCAATCCTTGAGAATTGATTATGCAAGGTTTCCCCCCTAATTTTTAGCTATATGAACAGTGTTTTTTTTTTATTTTAGCAAAATTTCAGTTTATTTCTGGTAGCATTAAATTGGACCAGACTAGTGTTACAATGAATAGTCTTATTTTTATTTGTATGTATATCTGGTTATTGTTTCCTCGTGTAAGCTAAGGTCTCAGAAATTGAATTATTCATCCAATATTTTTTCACCTTTTAACAATCTTAATATACATTGCTAAAATGTTCTCTACTGATCTGGATAATTGGGTTTTTCAGTTCCTCTGTTTTCTGATTGTTTTCTATCTACCTTGGCTGGTCCAGAAGTTAAATAACTAATTAGTCAACTCCTTGTTAAGCCCAATGCCCACTCTCTCACTTCCCACCACTGCCAGGCACCAGGGCACCCCTAGATATCTCCTCCCACGTGGGTGCATCGAAGAGGCCCAGACTCAGTTCTTGAATGGCCCATCTGGATTGCTGGCCATGTGTCCTGTTTTCTCCCTCAAACTATTCCTACACCTGTGTATGTTATACAACTTTACTTGATGCACTCAATCACGTTTACATTGATGTCATGGAGGGATTCTAACTTTATATTTTTATTCTAACTGAACAAAAATTTTTAAGGGGGTGGGAGAGAGAGAGAGAGAGAGAGAGAGAGAGAGAGAGAGAGAGAGAGAGAGAAGGGAAACAATGTTCTCATTCTAAAGAGCCCAAAACCATGAACCTAAAGCCCCACTTGTTCTGTAGGACTCTGAGATGGATCTATGTGTTTCCTCCCAGCTCTCCAGCTGCAAGCTTTTCTTCTTCGTTGCTGGCAAAGTTTTGACCTGCTCATCTCCCTGAAGCATGAAAGACCCTGTACTATTGTCATGTTGGGTTTTCTGGGCAAGACCCACTGGACCCTCCATGCAGCACAGGGTCTACTTGGGCTACAGGGTGTGGGCATGGCTGGTTGGAGGCCAGAGCTGGAGATAGGGATTTCCCCGGGGATAAGCAGTTCCTGGGCTCTGACCCTGGCTCTCTGTGAGTGAATGACGCCATGCCCATGATGGCTCAGGTCAAGTGGGGAGAGTTGAGGAAGATCCATGCTAGTGAGTGGGCCGACTCCTCTGCCACTGGGTTCCAGCTTGGTGGCTCCGTGGGCTGCAGGGCCATAGCTGACTCAGAGAGCATCTTAGCTCTCCTGAAGCCAAGAGCTGGGAGCTGGAAGTAAGAATTTCTATTTTTTTTTATTTTTCTCTTATACAAGCTAATTATTATTTTTGTCTCTTTTAGACATATATTTGCACCTTTATGGTTAGATCCAAACCATGGAAATTTGAACTCACTCTCCTGAAGAAACAGTGCAGAGATTACTAGTTATCTCCTACCATACTTTGCTACACTCGCTTCCATGTTAAAGAAGAAGCAAAGACACTCGCAAGACATTCGAACAACACAGTTGACCATGACTTCCTTTTTGTGGCCTTTTTGCTTTTGTGTGTTCTTCAAGGACTGAAGCTGAGAACGTGTGGTGTGTTTTGACAGTGCTAGGCAGACTCTTTTAGTCGGCAGCTTCACCCACTAGCAGGGACAATCTGCCAATAAATATGGAAGCAGTGTCTACACCTCACCAAACTCGGAGTACAAATTACTTCTCACTTCCAGCTCCGTCTGGATAACTGACTAGAGGACCCAGCCCTCAATTGCTTTAAGCATGCATGGCACTTTCTGTAAGGCTCTGAGGGTCTGGCTGCCTTGTTCATCCATGGATTTCCATAGAAACTTCCCTTCCCTGCTCTCCTGGGAAGACACAACCCATCGGCTTAGAAACAGCTGGTTTTAAACCCCAGATACAGTGAGAGAGACAGGTGAGCCATTTGGAGATTTATGTTGATTTTGAATTGAGGCAGAAAAAAATACGAGAGTAATGGTGCATGGAGAGAAGGCTCCGTTTGTGTGTGTGTGGATGTGTGTACATGCACGTGTGAGTGTGTGTCCACTGTTGGATGTGTCAACTATCTAACACTGCATGACAAACCACCTGGCTACTTAGCAGTTCAGGCGATTTACCTATATATCTCATGGTGCCTGTGAGTCAGGAATGTGGGGGTGGCTTGGTTGAGTGATTCTGGATGTCACCTCCCACGAGGTGACCCAGACATTGACTGTGCTGCCGTTATCTGAAGGTTCCATTGACTGGAGAATCCCCTTCTGAGGCGGCTCAGTCGCATGGCTGTAGGGTGGGCGGTGGCTGTTGCCAACAAGTCTCCGTTCTCCACGTGGGCCTCTCTGCGAGGCTGCTGTGGCTGGCTTCCTCCAGACTGTGTCCCCAGAGACCAAGATGGAAGCCACAGTGTCCCTGGTGACCTAGCTTCAGATGTCACACACCACCGCCTGCCTCTTCCTTGTGTTGTTGGCCACCCAGATCAGGCCTGGCTCAGTGTGGGAGAGGACACGGAGGCCACCACAGTGTGCGTGTGTGTGATGCATGCGTGTGGAGGGTGGGCTGAAGTGGTGAAGGCGGATAACCTGTTCATAAAGACGCACTTTTTGAAACCCAGATGTGGAGACGACAGCACTGGTGTGCAGGTGGGGGCCAGGAGACAATATGGTGTGACTGTCATCAGTGAGCTAGTTAGACACGTGAGCGAGAGATGGTGAAGCCCAAAGGCCACCTGAGTGCCAGCCCCCCTTGAAGGATTATCTCTGGCAAGGAGGGGTAGGCCAGAGTGCCGGGCGTGGAGGTAATGCCCTGGGAGGAAGCCTCAGCCAATGGTGGAAGTCGGAGGATATAAACCCCGGCCTTCTGCCCCCTGGGAGATAACACTGAGGTGTGCTCTACCCAGTCCCTGGAGCATGTCCCGAGACCCTGAGCCTAGCCGCCCATGTCGCTAACCTCGCCAACTCCCGCTGCTTCTGTTCCTTCCCGTTTCCACTTCCCCACTTACCTTTTGGGATCACCTCTGAATAAGCCATTTGTACCTGAATTTTTGTCTCAAGGTGGGCTCCTGGAGGAACCGACCTAATAGTGGAGCCCGGGTGCGCTGGGAGGGGCAGCCTGGGCCCTGGTGGCTTGCCTGGCTGGGGTCAGACAGCAGCCACCGCCACCTGCACGCCCTCGCTCTTCCTGCCCAGCCTGTGCTGGCCCCCTCCTTTCCTGTGTGCTCACAGAGTTGTGGGGACACGTTGGAGCTTTTGTCACGTTCTTTCCTCAGGGTGGGGCTTGCCATGCTGCCACCTGCCACACCTGAGGCCTGCACCTCTCCTGCACTCCAGCCTCTGAGCGAGGTGGTGAGCAGCCTGCGCTTCCGGCACGTGCTGTCTTTCTCTCCTTAGGAGGAGCTGGCCAGCCCTTCCTGGTCCCATGAGCAGCCATAGAGAAGGGCTTTCTGTGCTGAGCCCTGAGGCTGTAACCGAACACCTGGAGGGACCCGGAGTGTTCACACACCCCGGGCTGGTCACTTCCATTGTACCTATAATACCTATTCTTTGGCTTGGGGCCAACCAAACCTAACTGCCCATGTCTAAGGTCAGCTGGGTTCGTATGGGCCATGCATTGATTCAGGTTTAACTCTTTAAAACTGCCTGGCTGCTGCAGCCTCACTGAGTCAGAGACAGGTCGAAGAATCGGGATCGAGACAGTCCTATTGATGCATGAAAGCTTTGAGTTTTTATTGACCTACTGTTGGCAACATTTTTGTGTGAGCATGGAGGGAACTGGAATGTGTGGACATGGGCTTCGGTGAAACTTCCAGTGCCGGCTCCTTCTCTACCAAGGTACAAGGCCACACCAGGGCGGATGCAGCCGGGGCTGTGCCGATTCCCACCCTTCACCTGCCCCTACAAAGATCCTGCTCTTCAGATGACAACATGGGTGATGGAAGTGTTGGCTTTGCCATCATGAAATTATTTTTTCTTGGCTTTTCAAAAATTTTGGAAAAGGAAAAGGAGAGGGCAGGGTCAAAAACTCACCTTATAAAGCAGGGAATGTTCCTGCTGTGGATTGAATGTGCCCCCTCCAAAATCCAGGTGTTTTCAATGTGATGGAATTAAGAAGTGGGGTCTTTAAGAAATGACTAGGCCATGAGGACTTGTCCCTCCTGGGCAAAATGAAGGCCATTGTGAAAGGAGCTTTATTCCCACACGACTTGCCCTCCGCAGTCTGCCACGTGAGGATGAAGCAAGAAAGCCCTCTCCAAATATCGGCACCTTGATCTTGGACTTCTCAGGCTTCAGAGCCGTGAGAAATAACTTCCTGTTCTTTATAAATCACCCCATCTGTGATATTCTGTTCTAGCAGCGCAAACCCAGTTCCTTTCCTGGGCTCGATGAGGACCAGGGAGGAGACACACTCCAACCCCGAGGGTGGCCTAGAACAAGAGGGAATCTGAGTCTTTGGACCTGAAGTGGAGATTTGGAACAGGTGGGAGTCCTGCAGAGACCAGGCTCGTGTCCAGGAGCGCCGGAAGCTGGGATGTGGTCCCACTGCGTGTCCTGACATCCTCCTCCTCCCCAGGCCCACCCCACCTACCCTTCCTCTGCCTGAAGGAGAGAGGCTAGGGGAGTCTGCAAAGACCACCCCCATGCTGCTTGTCCTTGTTACTTCATGTTCACTCTTATATTCAATGTGCCCAGGGCTGTGCCCCAGTGTTGACCCCCGAGGAAAGATGAGGACAGTGTCCGTATGTGCCCCTAGCAGGTGGGAAGTGGCCACAGTGCAGAATAAGGGAGTGTGTGTAGTTGATCATTTTGGAACAAATTTATATGTAGTATTTTCTTTTATTGCCTCATTTAATTTCATTTGCAACCATCCATGTAAATGGTCCAGAGACAGAGGATGGGAGGTTAGGGGCTAGGAGGGTGCAGAGCTGGATGAGAATTCATGTTGCTGGAGAACAAAGGAACTCATGACACTGCACTACCATCTGTGCCCCCTCTTTCTGGGTTGGGGACCAGGGATGCCCCTGACCAGGTGTTCCCAGCATGTCTGCAGCCTCAGCCTCTGGTACGGGATTTGCACAGGGGCTTACGTACGTCATGACCATACACAGCATCCAGGGACCCAATTCCCTGATTCTTCCCTACACAGACTCCTGAAGGGGAGAGGTGTAGCGACCTTTAGGATCAGGCACCACATGCAAGGCGAGATAGGAGAGGTCTTCCACAGGAACGGCCCTCGCCACCAGGCCCGTCCTCTCACTGGGCCTCTGCACCGCGCCATGTCATACATAACTCAGAACCTCAGAGATACAGTGGGATCAACACAAGCCCCCCAAATTCTGGAGACCCCTTCTGGGGTGCGGAGAACTGACAAAGCCCCACATGTGCACTCTGAGTCAGGCAGGCGTCAGCGCACCCTGCCAGGGCCAGGAGGGACGGCTCTGGTCCCACAGGGTCCTGACCCAGGACTCCCCGGTGGGCTGAACCCCATGGGAGCCTGTCCTGGGAGCCGCCTCGGATATGGTGCTCGAGTGGAATGAGCGGGGTGACTCTCTGGACAACACGTGTTGGAACCACGGTGGATTAAGGGCCCCTCTGAGCTTCTTCCCACCACCTGAGTCCTGGGCAAGGAAAAGCCGAGGGTGGAGCACACAGGACAGGGGGTGGGAGGTCGTAAACAAAAACCTATTCGTGTCTGGGCAGGGCAGGGCAGGGCCGTGAGGGCTCCAGAGTCCAGACGGGGACAAAGAGCAGCAGCTGTCCCCACCTCAGCACTGGGGGCCTGCAGGGAGACCCCGTGCCTGGCTCTCCCCAGGCTCTGCCTGGAATCACCGTCTGGGGCTCACCCACCCAGCTGTCTCTGTGCAGGACACGTTCCAAGGGGATGGTCCAAACACAGCACGTGTCTTGACCAGATTCCCCTTAAGCTGAGCCCGAAACATGGACTGATGAGCGCGGGTGGTTTATCTGGAGATGATCCCAGGAGACACAAGTGAGAAAGGGGGAAAAAAATCAACTTTCCTGTTATCAACATGTCTGTTCTCAGTGGATCCCACTGCGGGCCACTGGGTTCATCATGCAGGTGAAGCTTAGGGAACCTGAGGTGCTGTCCTCTGAGTCGGGTGCCCTGGGGCTGGGAGACTGGGACACTCACCTGCCTCCCTCCTGAGGATGGAGTGTGACCCTCAGGCCTGGCCTCCCCCACACCTGGGGGTGCACCTGCCCTGCTGAAGGAGCTCCAGGTACGCAGCAGAAGCCCGAGCCGAGCTGGGGAAGGCGCAGGCGCTTGTGTCGGGAGCTGCGGGCATGCTGGGGCTCGGGACACCTGCGGCAGCTACACCCAGAGGGCTCTGAGGTCGGGGTTGGCAACTATGGTCCCAGGGCCAAATGCAGCCCGCTGCCTGCTCGTGTGAAAAGGTCTTATTGACACGTGACCACTTAGTTGTTTAAGCGTCACCTATGGCTGTGTGCAACATGCAAAGGCAATGTTGGGTAGTTGGGAAAGAGACCGTAGGGCTCACAAAGGCCAAAATAGTCTCTAGATCTTTACAGAGAATGCACACTAAACACTGGTCTGGGAGATTGGGGCCAAGTGTCCCTAGCTACTTGGACTCCAGTGCGTCTCAAACTGATCGTACACAGATGCTGTGCAGATTAGTGAAAATGCCACATGTGCCGCAAAGGAACCTGTACAGCCCTGTCCTGCTCCATCACGCACATCTGGTGCTCTGGGGGCCCACAGTCATTGTACCTCTGGACCTGGGGGCCAGTGTGCATTGGCTCTGAGACAGCATCTCAGGTACACCTTCACGTGCCACCCGGAGCCAGCCCAGGAGGACCAAGAAGGAAGGAGGACCCCATTCCGCCGCCGAGCCCGTGAGGCTGCCCTGCAAAGAATAACTCCACCAACTGCCCAGCACCCCTCAGGCACACAAAGCTTTTTAAAATGCAAAGTTTTAATATCTATTCTACATGATGAACTTGGACAGCAAAGAATTTCTCTTAGAAGTTCTGACAGAAATTGTAAAAGAATACCTGGCCATGAACCCCTAACACTTGGAAAATAAGAACAAGCAAGCATGGAGCTGCCCCTGAAAAGCCACCTTGTGGGAACTGGTGGTGTCCCTGGAAGGAGACGGCAGCACATGGCCAGGCGTGGGGCCGTGTCCCCTTCAGGGGGCTCCCTCCCAGCAGGTCTTGTTCAGGAGCTCGAGCAGGTCTTGTTCAGGAGCTCGAACTGTGTTATCCAGGGCTGGGTGCTGACGATGAAGAAGCAGGTCAACGTCTGAGGAAACAAGCACAGACCGGTCTGTGGGTGAAGAAGCCTCAGGAAGCTTGTGGCTCATGCTCCCAGCCTTGCCTATTACTGGGGCCAGCAACGGAGGGACCCCAGGTGTGGTCCCCCAGCCTAAGCCTGGAGCTATTCCAGACCTTCAGTATGATCTGGGGCTCCTTCCTGACCCAGAGCCTATGTCAACCCCCTTCCCCACCCAGTGGCCTCCAGGGGAACCTCAGGCTGTCTGGTATGACCCATGCCTCCAAGAGCAGCACAGGACACTCCATTCTGGTAAGAGGAACTACTAAACCTCAGGCGTGTGGTTCCCAGTGTTGGACTTGCCCATGTCCATGTCCCAGAAACAGGGGCTGCCGCTCAGCAGGGCCCAGGCAGGGCCTGGGAGGGAGGGCAGGGGGACCCCTCCTCACCTCTACTCCCCTCAGGCTCTGGGTCAGTGCAAAGGGAACCTGAGAACTGCCCGTGCAGGCCGAGGTGACGCCCAACCCCTACCAGGCTTGTCCAGAAGGCTGGGGAGAGGAGACAATGAGGACCAGAGAGAGGATATCTGCCTGGGCCCAGGACAGTGGGACCCCAGGGACTCAGCAGTCTGAAGGCCCCATGACCTAGGTGCAGGCAGCTGCAGGGCACGAAGGGGCAGAGTCAGGAGTCTCAGACTGGCCGGGGACTGCGAGGGGATGGCTGAGCTGCTGCCCAGCAGGGCTTCCCACTAAGGGACAGGCAGGGGAGCCTGGAAGAGCCTGCCGGCTCTCCCTCCTCTATGTCCTTAGGGAAAGCTTTGCCAGCTGCTCCCGGTCCCCACCCAGCCTCCGCGCAGCCTCCATAGCTGCACGAATGGGGGAAGCTGCTGTCCCATCTTACTTTATTCAGCTCTGGGCTTTCTAGAAAGCGGCAGTTGTCAATGTCCTCCTCAAGTTTTCCACACATGGTTCGGCCCAACTGTAGGTTCATGGAGAACGCTATATGCTCATACTGCTGTTGGACAAAACAGATTAAAGTGAACACAATTCCTTGAAGCCCTTAAGTAACCACTAGTGGAGACGCCATCGGTGTAGGGACAGGGACTAACACTGGGTTCCATCTGGAGGCTCGCCACGGGCCTGCATCAGCTCACTGGAGGTGAAACCGCGGGGACCTTCTCCAGGTTGGGGAGTTAAGAGCAAAGAGCGGGAGGTCATGGTGGATCCCTGGGGGGACACACTGAGTCACCCCCGTTACCGCATCCCCAGCTGCAGCCCACGGCCCCACTCTGCCACCCTGAGACCCGGCTCCCCTCTCAGGGGCTCCTGCTCCCACAGCTGCCTTCCCAGAGGACAGACGCCAGGTGCCTGGGCGGCCGCTGGTTCTCCAAGAGTTTTCAGGATGGTCTCAGCCCCAGAGAGGGAGCCTCATCCACAGCATGTGGTCCAACCTCTCCCTGGGCCTCCAGCCAGAACAGCGCCACCCAGTGCTCCGCTGCACAGCACACAGCATGGGAGCCAGGGCTGCAAGACACAAAGTCTGAATTTCTCTCTGCCTTCCTTCTTGCTCCATCCCATCCCATCCCATCTCATCTCATCCCATCCCATCTCATCCCATCTCATCTCATCCCATCCCATCCCATCCCATCTCATCCCATCCCATCCCATCCCATCCCATCCCATCCCATCCCATCCCATCCCATCCCACCCCTGCCTCCCATCCACTCATTACCCCAACCTCCAAACTGACTGGG
>VSMD01132913.1:0-40213 GCA_008750895.1 Mirza zaza
GAGGAACAGGCTACGCTGTTGTTTTTGTGTCCTGTTATCAGCTCTTGTTCCTATAGAGAGAACTCTAGTGCCTCCGGTGGTGGGTGGGGCCCTGGGACTTCCAGGTGTGTCCTTTTCTCCCCTTCAGTGAGGGCTGGTCTAGGAGAGAGTCTGGGTGGAGCTGAGTTGGGTAAGCCTGCCCTCAGGCACCACCAATGTCATCAGCAGGGGTCAAAGTTCTGTTCTCTGCTTCCAGGCAAAGCTGACAGGGAGGGGCTGGAATGGCCCCGCTCAGTCAGAGAGTCTGCGTGTGGGGCTGGGGCTGTCCAAGACCCGCAGTCTGGAGCGGGCCTGGCCTCTTTCCACCATCTCCAAGTCCGCGGCTACTCCTTGGCCTCTGTCAGCAGGCCAGATCACACGCCACCAGGCCTCCCCTGGCTGTGATGCCGGCCGGGAGGTTCCCTGCGCAGGAAAGCCACCTGGGCTGGGCGCACGGCCTCCCTTTGGGGGGAGGGTTGCCCTCTAGGACGCTGATCTGCCCCTGAAGGCACACACACCTCAGCAGGCTGTTCACGTATATCCCTTCTGTGCCCCGGGCAATGCGAGGCCTCAGTTCACGGGAAGTGGTCTGCAGGTCTGACCTCTGGGTCCCAAAGTTCAAACTTTGTCCTCACCAGGGAGATGAGTGCCTGTCCCAATTCACCCACAGGGAGCCCAAGCTGGGTCTATTTCTCTCAGCCTCAGGCTCTGCCCCGTTCTCCTGGGATCACCGTGCCAGCAGCACCTGGGAGGGCTGGTGGGTAGAGAGCTCACAGTCTGAGTTCCCCTTAGTCAGCTGTAGGGCCCCAAAAGGGAAGGTCCCGTTCCCTGTAGGTGCCTCTGGCTGGTGGCTATTGTCTCTCTGTCTCTCTGGGCAGCCGCGGGTAGGGTCGGGGGAGGGGAGGAGGAGGCAATATGGCGTCTGCCGCGCGGCTCGGGTCTGTGCACACGGAGGTGCCCCGAGGAATTTGGGAGGCTGGTGCCGCGTCCGCTACTGGCTTACCGCTCACTGGCGGCGGTTGTCGCTGGGCTGGTGTCCGCAGGTCCCTCCGCTTGCTGGGGAGCCCACCAGCAGTCCTGGATGCAGGAGAGGGGAAACGGCAGATCCACCTACCCTTCCCGCTGGTCTCCGGGCTGCTCCAGGGGTCCCAGCCTCCAGTTCTCCTCCGCGACCTCCTCCCGTGGAGTCTCCCGTGGTCTCAGGTACTCCTTCTTCCGACCCTCATCCGATGTAGGCTCGTCTTCTTGCTTCTTTCTTCTAATTTCTGCTAGAATCTGTCTTTTCTGCAGAGACACTCTGTCTGGTGGTGTTTCTTATCCGCCATCTTCTGGGCGGGCCTAACTTGACTTATTAAAAGACAAATTTTTTCATATGCCATGGAATGTTCATAGTTTGCACCTTAGATTTACAGCAACATCTGGGCTATGTGTTGCAGCATTGTGTATGATAGCAAAAGACTTGAAGCAATCTCAGAAATCATCACCTAAAGTCTGGGTGAATAAACCATGATGAATCCACACAACAGAGTACTATACCACTGAAAAAAAGAAAGGGAGAGATCTCTACTCAATATGAACATATTAAAAATATGTCCATTTAACAAGGACATATTGTTAAATGAAAAAACCAAGGAGCTGAGGGATAAGGTTTATATTATGGTACCTATCTTTTGCTAAGAAAAGGAGTGGGAAGAAATATATCTGAGGTTTTGTCAAACTCCAAATAACCTGACTTTTGTCTTGATAAATTACCTGTTATTAATTACTTGATGAAAATATGTTTGCTTTTATTTTCAAAAAAGAAAAAAGTGAAGAATAATCGAAAACTTTAAAAAAAAAGTTACCTCTTGAGGGAAGAAGAGGACAACTTAGAGAGAGTGGGGGATAGAAGCTAGACTTCTTGATGTACTTTGTTGTTAGTTTTGACTTTAGAATTGTATCATCAAAACCTATGGGAGGCCAGGAGCAGTGGCTCACGCCCGTAATCCTAGCACTCTGGGAGGCCGAGGCAGGAGGATTGCTCAAGCTCAGGAGTTCAAAACCAGCCTGAGCAAGAACGAGACCCCATCTCTACTAAAAATAGAAAGAAATTAATTGGTCAACTAAAAATTATATAGAAAACATTAGCCAGGCATGGTGACACATGCCTGTAGTCCCAGCTACTCGGGAGGCTGAGGCAAAATGATTGCTTGAGTCCAGGATTAGAGGTTTCTGTGAGCTAGGCTGACACCATGGCACTCTAGCCTGGGCAACAGAGTGAGACTCTGTCTCAAAAACAACAACAACAAAAACAAAAAACAAAAAAAAAAACCCTATGGGATACAGCAAAAGCAGTAATAAGAGGAGAGGTTATAGCAATAAGTGTCCACATCAAAAAAGTAGAAAACCTTCAAGTAAACAAACCATGCATCTCAAAGAACTAGAAAAACAAGAGCAAATAAACCTAAAATTAGTAGAAGAAAAGATATAATAAAGATAAAAGCAGAAATAAATGAAATTGAAACAAAGAATACAAAAGATCAATGAAACAAAATGTTAGTTTTTTGAAAACATAAAATTGACACACCTTTAGCCAGACTAAGAAAAAAAGAGAGAAGACCCAAATAAATTAAATCAGAGATGAAAAAGGAGACATTACAACCAATATTGCAGAATCCAAAGGATCAATAAAGGCTACCATGAGCAAGGATATGCCAATAAAGTGGGAAACTTAGAAGAAATGGATAAATTCCTAGACACATACAACCTACGAAAATTGAACCTAGAAGAAAACCACAACCTGAATAAACCAATAACAAGTAATGAGATATAAGCAGTAATAAAAAGTCTCCCATCAAAGAATAGCCCAGGACTCAATGGCTTCACTGCTGAATTCTACCAAGCATTCAGAAAGAATTAATACCAGTACTACTTAAACTATTCCAAAAAATTGAGGAGGAAGGAGTACTTCCAAACTCATTCTATGAGGCCTGCCCCACGCTGATACCAAAATCAAAGACACAACAAAAAAGAAAACTATAGGCCAATATCTCTGATGAACATAGATGTAAAAATCCTCAACAAAATACTAGCAAACCAAATTCAACAGCACATTAAAAAGATTATTCATCATCCTAGGGATGCAAGGAAGGTTCAACATATGCAAATCAATTAACGCAATACATCATATCAACAGAACAAAGAACAAAAATCATATGACCATTTCAATTGATGCTGAAAAAGCATTCAATAAGACTCAACATCCCTTCATGATAAAATCTCTCAAAAAACTGGATATAGAAGGAACATATCTCAACACAATAAAAGCCATATAAGACAAACCCACAACTAGTATCACACTGAATGGGGAAAAACTGAAAGCCATTCCTCTAAGATCTAGAGCAAGACTAGGATGCCCACTTTCACCACTATTATTTAACATAGTACTAGAATTTTTAGCTAGAGCAATCAGAAAAGAGAAACAAATAAAAGACTTCCAAATTGGAAGGGAAGAAATCAATTTATCCTTGTTTGCAGACAATATGATCTTATATCTAGAGAAATATAAAGACTCCACAAAAAAACTATTGTGACTAATACAGTCAGTAAAGTTTCAGGATACAAAATCAACATACAAAAATCAGTAGCATTTCTGTAAGCTAACAGTAAACAATCTAAAAAAGAAAACAAGAAAGTAATCACATTTATAATACCTATAAGTAAAATTAAATACCTAGGAATAAACTTAAGCAAAGAAGTGAAAGATCTCTATAATGAAAACTATAAAACACTAAAGAAAGAAATTGAAAAAAACACACAAAAAATGCTTATGGACTGGAAGAATCAATATTGTTTAAATGTCCATACTACCCAAAGCAATATATAGATTCAGTGCAATCACCATCAAAATACCAATGACATTCTTCACAGAAATAGAAAAAAATAATCCTGAAATTTATATGGAACCACAGAAGACCCAGAATAGCCAAAGCCATCCTGAGCAAAAAGAACAAAACTGGAGGAATCACATTACCTGACTCCAAATTATACTGCAGAACTGTAGTAACCAAAACAGCATGTGATTGGCACAAAAACAGACACATAGGCCAATGGAACATAATAGGGAATCCAGAAATAAATCCACACATTTATATTGAACTTATCTTTGACAAGTTGCCAAGGATGTACAATGGGGAAAGGAAAACTGGATTTCCATATGCAGAAGAATAAAAGTAGACCCTTATCTCTCACCATATACAAAAATCAAATCAAAATGGATTAAAGACTTAAATCTAAGACCTGAAACTATGGAACTACTAAAAGCAAACATTAAGGAAATGCTTTGGGACATTGCTCTGGGTAAGGACTTCTTACATAATACCCCCAAAACACAGGCAACCAAAGCAAAGTTGGACTAATGGGATCACCTCAAGCTAAGGAGCTTCTGTACAGCAAAGGAAACAATCAACAAAGGGAAGAAACAACCCACAGGATGGGAGAAAATATTTGCAAACTGCCCATCTGACAAGGAACTAATAACAAGAATATAAGGAACTCCAATAATTCAATAGGAAAAAATGAAATAATCCAATTAAAAATGGGCAAAGGATCTGAGTAGATATTTTATTTAAAAAGACATACAAATAGCCAACAGGTATATGGAATAATGTTCAACATCATTAGTCATGAGAGAAATCCAAATCAAAACTATAATGAGATATCACCTCACCCCAGATAAAATGGCTTTTGTCAAAAAGACAAGCAATACTGAATGTTGGTAAGGATATGGAAAAAGAGGAATCCTTGCACACTGTTGGTGGGAATTTAAATTAGTGCAACCACTATAGAGAACAGTATGAAGGTTCTTCAAAAAACTAAAAATATAACTACCATATGACCCAGCAACCCCACCCCTGACTATTTATTCAAAGGAGGGGAAATCAGTATATCAAAAAGATATATGAACTCCCATGTTTATTGCAGCTCTATTCACAGTAGCCAAGATATGGAATAAACCTAAGTTTCCATCAACAGATGAATGGATAAAGAAACTATGGTACATATACACATGGAATATTATATAGCCACAAAAAATAATGAAATCCTGCCATTTGCAACACATGGAGGAAACTGGAGAATGTTAAGTGAAATAAGCCAAGCACAGAAAGACAAATCTCACATGTTCTAACTCACATGTGGGAGCTAAGTATTAAAACAACTAATCTTGGAGGATAATCTGGATGGCGGATGAGAAACACTGCCAGACAGAGTGTCTCTGCAGAAAACAGATTCTAGCAGAAATTAGAAGAAAGAAACAAGAAGACGAGCATACATCGGATGAGGGTCAGAAGGAGGGGTACCTGAGACCACGGGAGACTCCACGGGAGGAGGTTGCGGAGGAGAACTGGAAGCTGGGACCCCCAGAGCAGCCCGGAGACCAGCGGCAAGAGTAGGTGAACTAGTTAACTTTCCCCTCCCCTGCATCTCGGACTGCTGGTGGGCTCCCCAGTGAGTGGAGAGACCTGCTGACACCAGCCCAGAGACGGCCACCGCCAGTGAGCGGTAAACGCCTGTAGGGGATACGGCACCAGGCTCCCAACTCCCTCAGGGCACTTCCCTGTGCACAGACCCGAGCCATGCGGCAGGCATTATATTGCCTCCTTCTCCCCTCCCCCGACCCTATCCCAGGTGCTGAGAGAAGCAATATATCCACCAGCTGGAGGCATCTCCAGGGAACAGGACCTTCCCTTTTGGGACCCTACAACTGACTGAGGGGAACTCAGACGGTGAGCTCCCTCCATGCCAGCCCTCCCAGGTGCTAATGGCACAGTGGTCCCAGGAGAACGGAGCAGAGCCCGAGGCTGAGAGACATAGACCCAGCTTGGGCTCCCCGTGGGTGAACTGGGACTGGCACTTCTCTCCCTGGTGGGGATATAGTTTGAACTCTGGGGCCCAGAGGTCAGACCTGCAGACCAGATTCCATGCACCCAGGTCTCACATTGCCCAGGGAACAGCCTACTGAGGTGTGTGTGCCTTCAGGGGCAGATGAGCATCCTAGAGGGCAACCCTCCTCCCAAAGGGAGACCGTGTGCCCAGCCCAGGTGGCGTTCCTGCGCAGGGAACCTCCTGGCCGGCATCACAGCCAGGGGAGGCCCGGTGGCGTGCGGTCAAGCCTGCTGACAGAGGCCCAGGAGTAGCCTCGGAGTTGGGGAGGGTGGAAAGAAGCCAGGCCCGCTCCAGACTGCGGGTCTCAGACAGCCCCAAACCATACACAGACTCTCTGACTGAGCAGAGCCATTACAGCCCCTCCCTGACAGCTCTTCCTGGAAGCAGAGAACAGAACTTTGACCCCTGCTAACAGGATTTGTGGTTCCTGAGGGCAGGCTTACCCAACCCAGCTCCACCCAGACTCTCTCCCAGACCAGCCCTCACTGAGGGGGAGAAAAGGACACACCTGGAAGTCCCAGGGCCCCACCCACCACCTGAGGCACTAGAGTGCCTCTCTAGAGGAACAAGAACTGGTTACAGGTCACAAAAACAATAGCGTAGGCTGTTCCTCCAAGCAAGCGCCACCTACTGACAGGGAGGACATCCGGCACACCCTTTTCACGGCACCTACTGACTTATCATACAGGGAGTGGTCAAATCTCACTCACAGACACCACCTACTGGCTCAGAAACTAAACAAGGCGTGAGAATACCCAAACAAAAACCTAAAGGAAAGAAGCAACAACTAATTGACGTGCGAAAAAATCAGCAAAGGAACTCCAGAAATCGGAAGAACCAAATAGAAACCACACCCCCAAAGAGCAGCACCAGCCCCTTAGAAGTGGACACCAACCAAAATCAGGCAACCAAAATGACAGAAGAGGAATTTCGAATGTGGATCATAAGAAAATTCAATGACCTGTGAGAACAACTCCATAACCAACACAAAGAAACCACAAAAAGCCTCCAGGACCTGAACAAAAGTTCACTAAAGAAATCAATACAATGAAGAAAAGTTTAACTGAACTCTTGGACATGAAGAATCAATTCAGGGAACTACAAAATACAGTGGAAAGCCTCAAGAACAGGGTAGATCAAACAGAAGAAAGAATCTCAGAGATTGAAGATAACACCTTCCAATTAAATAAATCAGTCACAGGGATAGAGCAGAGAAACAAGAGAAAAGAGCAAAGCCTACAACAGCTGTGGGATTATGTGAAGAAACCTAACGTAAGGGTCATAGGGTTACCAGAGAAGAAAACACTCTAGGTTTGGACAAGCTATTTGAAGATATAATAGAGGAAAATTTCCCAGGCCTTGCTAAAAGTCTCAATATGCAAGTTCAAGAAGCTCAGAAGACCCCTAGGAGATTCAATGCAAACAGGAAGACGCCACGACATGCAGTCATCAGACTGACCAAAGTATCAACTAAAGAGGCCCTTCTAACAGCTGTAAGATGAAAGAAGCAAGTAACATACAAGGGAAAGCCAATTCAAATAACACCAGACTTCTCTACTAAGACTTTATAAGCAAGGAGAGACTGGGGCCTAATTCTCACTCTTCTGAAACAAAACAATCTAGAATCTAATTCCCTGCAAAACTAAGTTTTGTATATGAAGGAGAAATCAAGACATTCTCAGTTTAGCAAAGACTGAGGGAATTCACCAAGACAAGACCAGCCCTTCAAGAAGTACTCAAAACAGTGTTACCCACGAATCAGCACAATAAACACTCACGAATGTAAATCTACTCAAAGCTAAAGATCAAAGCCCAGATACTACAATGGCTCAAGAGAGAAAACAAAGCAACAAAGCTCAGCCCAACATAATGAACAGAAATCTGCCCCACCTATCAGTTATCTCAATAAATGTGATTGGCTTAAACTCCCCACTCAAAAGACATAGGCTGGCCGAATGGACAAAAAACACAAGCCAAGTATCTGTTGTCTTCAGGAAACACATCTAACCTGCAAGGATGCACTTAGACTAAAGGTAAAGGGGTGGAGGACAATATTTCAAGCAAATGGAAGCCAAAAGAAAGCTGGCGTGGCAGTGCTGATTACAGATAACTTAGTTTTTAAATCAACAAAAGTAATAAAAGACAAAGAAGGTCACTATATAATGCTGAAGGGTACAGTTCAACAAAAAGACATAACAATTCTAAACATATATGCACCCAACCTTGGTGCACCCAGATTCATAAATCAAACTCTAATGCATCTAAACAAATGGATAAACAACAACTCCATAATAGTCGAAGAATTTAACACCCCACTGACAGCACAGGACAGATCCTCCAAACAGAAAATCAACAAAGAAATAATGGACTTAAACAGAACCCTAGAAGAAATGGACCTGACTGACATCTACAGGACATTCTACCCCAAAACCACTGAATATACGTTCTTTTCATCAGCTCATGGGTCATTCTCTAAGATTGACCATGTCCTAGGACACAAAGCACGCCTCAAACAATTTTAAAAAATAGAAATTATACCATGTTCTTTTCAGACCATAATGGAATAAATGTAGAAATCGATCCTAATAGGAGTCCTCATTTCTACACAAAGTCATGGAAACTAAACAACCTTCTAGTGAATGATCACTTCATAAATGAGGAAATCAAGATGGAAATCAAAAAATTCTTTGAACTGAATGACAAAGGTGACACAAGTTACCAAAACCTATGGGACACAGCTAAAGCAGTCCTGAGAGGAAAGTTTATTTCCATAAATGCTTATATCCAAAAGTCAAAAAGATCACAAATAGACAACTTAATGAACCGTCTCAAAGAGCTGGAAAAAGAAGAACAGACCAACCCCAAACCCACCAGAAGAAGTGAAATCATTAAGATCAAATCAGAACTAAATGAAATTGACAACAGGGAAATGATACAGAAGATTAATAAATCAAAAAGTTGGTTTTTTCAAAAAATAAACAAAATTGACACACCATTGGCTAGACTAACAAAAGCAGAAAAGAAAATTCTCTAATAAGCTCCATCAGGAACAATAAAGTAGAAATTACAACTGATGCCACGGAGATACAAGATATAATTTATGAATACTACAAAAACCTCTATGTACACAAACTGGAAAATGTGAAGGAAATGGACAATTTCTTAGAAACACGCAGCCTCCTTAGGTTCAAACGGGAAGAAATAGAATTCCTGAACAGGCTAATTTCAAGTACTGAAATTGAAACAGCAATAAAAAACCTTCCTAAAAAGAAAAGTACTGGACCAGATGGTTTCACACCCAAATTTTACCACACCTACAAAGAAGAATTGGCGCCTATCCTGCAGAAATTATTCCACAACATTGAGAAGGATGGAATTCTCCCTAACACATTTTATGAAGCAAACATAACCCTGATACCAAAACCAGGAAAGGATGCAACAAAAAAAGAAAACTACAGACCAATATCCCTTATGAATATACATGCAAAAATTCTCAACAAAATCCTAGCCAATGGAATCCAGGTGCTTGTCAAGAAAATAATTCATCACAACCAAGTGGGCTTCATCCCAGGGATGCAGGGATGGTTCAACATACGCAAATCTATAAATGTAATTCACCATATAAACAGAAGCAAAAACAAAGACCATATGATCCTCTCAATAGACGCAGAGAAAGCATTTGACAAAACTCAACATTCTTTTATGATAAGAACACTCAACAAAATAGTCATAGACAGGACTTACCTAAAAGTGATACAAGCCATATATGACAAACCCACAGCCAATATCATACTGAATGGGGAAAAATTGAGAGCATTCCCACTTAGAACTGGAACAAGAAAAGGTTGCCCACTATCTCCACTTCTGTTCAAGGTAGTG
Organism: Mirza zaza; assembly: GCA_008750895.1. Lineage (NCBI taxonomy): Eukaryota > Metazoa > Chordata > Mammalia > Primates > Cheirogaleidae > Mirza > Mirza zaza. The sequence continues at coordinate 9,823 of VSMD01132913.1, forward strand.
CTGGAAGTCCTTGCTACAGCAATCAGACAAGAGAGTGGAATTAAGGGCATCCAAATGGGAGCAGAAGAGATCAAACTCTCACTCTTTGCTGATGACATGATATTATACCTAGAAAACCCCAAGGATTCAACCATGACACTCCTTGATCTGATAAATGACTTTGGTAAAGTCTCAGGATACAAAATCAATACACAGAAATCAGAGGCATTCATATATGCCAAATAACAGTAAAAGTGAGAACCAAATCAAAGACTCAATTCCCTTCAAAAAAGCAACAAACAAAATAAAGTACCTTGGAATATATTTAACTAAGGAGGTAAAAGACCTCTTCAGGGAGAACTATGAAACACTGAAGAAGGAAATAGCAGAGGACATAAACATATGGAAGAATATACCATGCTTATGGGTCAGCAGAATCAACATTGTTAAAATGTCTATACTACCCAAAGTGACCTACAGAGTCAACACAATCCCTATCAAAATACCATCATGATTTTTCACAGATATAGAAAAAATATCTATAAAAATATCTTCTCTGGTTCGTATGGAACCAGAGAAGACCCTGTATAGCAAAATCAATCCTAGGCAATAAAAACAAAATAGCAGGTATCAATTTACCAGACTTCAAACTATACTACAAGGCTATAGTCATTAAAATAACTTGGTACTGGCACAAGATCAGGGACATTGACCAGTGGAACAGAACAGAGAACCCAGATATAAAACCATCCTCATATAGCCAACTAATCTTCGACAAAGCAGACAAAACATACACTGGGGAAAAGAATCCTTATTCAATAAATGGTGCTGGGAAAACTGGATAGCCACATGTAGAAGACTGAAACAAGACCCACACCTTTCACCTCTCACAAAAATCAACTCACGCTGAGCAACAGACTTGAACCTTAGGTGTGAAAATATTAGAATTCTAGAGGCCGATGTTGGAAATACGCTTCTAGACATTGGCCTAAGCAAAGAATTTACGAAGAAGACCCCAAAAGCAATCACAACAGCAACAAAAATAAACAAATGGGACCTTATCAAATTAAAAAGCTTCTGCACAGCCAAAGAAACTGTCAAGAGAGCAAACAGACAACCCACAGAATGGGAGAAAATTTTTGCAAGCTACACATCTGATAAAGGGCTGATAACTAGAATCTATTTAGAACTCAGGAAATTCAGCAAGAAAAAATCGAGCAACCCTATCAAAAAATGGGCAAAGGACATGAACAGAAACTTCTCAAAAGAAGACAGAATAATGGCCAACAAACATATGTAAAATTGTTCAACATCGCTAATCATCAGGGAAATGCAAATCAAAATCACAATGAGATATCACTTAACTCCAGTGAGAATGGCCTTTATCAAAAAGTCCCCAAACAACAAATGCTGGCATGGATGTGGAGAGAGAGGAACACTCCTACACTGCTGGTGGGACTGCAAACTAGTTCAACCTCTGTGGAAAGCAATATGGAGATACCTCAAAGTGATACAAGTAGATCTACCATTTGATCCAGCAATTCCACTACTGGGCATCTACCCAAAAGATCAAAAGTCACTTTATGAAAAAGACACCTGCACTCGAATGTTTATAGCAGCACAATTCACAATTGCAAAGCTGTGGAAACAACCCAGGTGCCCATCAATACTTGAGTGGATTAACAAAATGTGGTGTATGTACACCATGGAGTACTACTCAGCTTTAAGAAACAATGGTGATATAGCACCTCTTGTATATTTCTGGATGCAGCTGGACCCCATTCTACTAAGTGAAGTATCTCAAGAATGGAAAAACCAGCACCACATGTACTCACCAGCAAATTGGTATTAATGGATCAACACCTAAGTGGACATATAGGAATAACATTTATTGGGTGTCGGGAGGGTGGGAGGGGGGAGGAGGGGATGGGTATACACAACCACAATGAGTGAGATGTGCAACGTTTGGGGAATGGACATGCTTGAAGCTCCTACTCAATGGGGGAGTGGGGCATGGGCAATATATGTATCCTTAACACTTGTATCCCCATAATATGCTAAAATAATATATATATATACAAAATATATATATGTATATATACAAAAATAATAAATGATCCCATGGAGACAGAGAGGATGATGGTTTCCAGAGACTGGGAAGGGTAGTGGTGGAAGGGAATAAAGTGTGGATGGGTAATGGGCGTAAAAATATAGTTAGATAGTTATAGAATGAACAATATTTTATAATACAATGAAGTGACTATAATTAATAAGAAGTTAGGGTATACTTTAAAATACCTAAAAGAGTGGAATTGAAATATACCTAACACAAAGAAATGATAAATGCCTGAGGTGATAGATACCTCAATTACCCTGATTTGATTAACTCACATTGTATGTCTGTATCAAAACACCACATATACCCTCTAAAGATATACAACTATCATGTACCCGTAATAATTTAAAAAACAAAAGAATGGCATTGATGTTTTATATACTTAAAAGTTTTTAACAAAAAAGAAAAACATTTACTGCATCTTGATTGATGTTTAATTTGGCTAACAATATCTTTCACTTCTAGGTTGGAATTTAACAAATAGAAATGATAAATTTTTCTAGTTTCATTATCTCTTAAGCGGAATCTTTCCCTATTTAACCTGCTAAGTCAAATTTTATCTATTTCCTACAAGTTCGTTTTTTTTTTTTATTTCAGAGTTTTGGGGAGGTACAAACGCTTGGTTGCATACATTGCTTTGGTACAGTTTGAGTCAAAGTTATAAGTGGGCCCGTCACTCGGATAGTGTGCATTGTACCCATTAGCTGTGAATTTGCTCATCCCCCCTCCCCTCCCCACTGCTTGATTTTCAATGAGTTATTTCCATCTGTGCACATAAGTATTGTTTAATTAGTTCCAATGTGATGGTAAGTACATGTGGTATTTGTTTTTCCATTCTTGCGATACTTCACTTAGAAGGATGGTCTCTAGTTCCACCCAGGTTAATCCTACTAGTTTTTTCTTTCTTTCTTTCTTACCTGTTTTTCTGTGCCACCGATAGAGATTTGTGGGTTGAATAAGAGGGAAGTGGTTTTTAATATATGAGTACCTTTCATATTCAAACTTCTCTTATTCCTTCAAACCTTTGTTCTGATGTTTCAAAATAATCATCTAAACTAATATTTAATTGAGTGTCTACTATATGTCAAGCATCTAATTTTAAATATTATATATATACTCTCTCACTTACTCTGCTCAATGACCCTATGAGGTAAATACCCTTATTATCCCCATTTAATAGGTGAAAAAGCTAAAGCCTAGAGAGGTTGTCAGCTGCCCAAAGTTACCTGCTTTTTCTTCAACAGCTTTACTGAGGTATTATATATTAATATATCACATATGATAAAATTCACTTAATTAAAGTGTGCAATTCAAATGATTTTTAGTAACTTTACCAAGTGGTGCAAATATCACTATCAATCAGTTCTGGAACATTTTCATCCCCCAATAAGATCCCTCATGCTCACAGTTAATCCCCACTGATGCTCTGACTCCCACGCTACCACTAATCCACTTTCTGTCTCTGTAAATTTGCCTTTTCTGGACATTTCATATAAATGGAATAATATATATGCAGTGTCTTGTGTCTGGCTTCTTTCACTTAGCATAATGTTTTTGAGGTTCATACATGATGTGGTATCAGTAGTTTGTTGCTTTTCATTGCTGAATAGTATTCCATTGTATGCATATAGCACACTTTGTGTATCCGTTCATCAGTTGATGAACATTTGAATTGTTCCAGTTTGGGACTATTATGAATAACACTGTTATGAACATTTGTATGAAAGTGTTATGTTCACTTTTATGTTTTCATTTCTCTTTCATCTCTCTACACCTAGGGGTGGAATTGCAGTGTTGTACAGTAGTTTTATGTCTTTTTAAAAACTCCCACAGTGTTTCTAGAATGGCTGCACCATTTCACATTCCTGCCAGCAGTGCTCAAGAGTTCCCACCTCTCCACATCCTCACCAACATTTGTTATCTTCTGCCTTATTTACGATAGCCATTCTAGTGGGTGTGACATATCTCAGTGTGGTTTTAATTTGCATTTCACTAATGACTAATAATGTTGAGCATCTTTTCATGTACTTTTTAGCCATTCATACACACACACACAAATTTTTTGGTGAAAGGTCTATTTATATCTTTTGCCCATTTTTTGATTGTGATTTTTGTCTTATAATTGAGTTGTAAGTGTTCTTTGTAACTTCTACAAGTCCTTTATTGGATATATGTTTTGCAAATATGTTCTCCCAGTCCCTTTCTTGTCTTTTCATTTTCTTAATTGTATCTTTTGAAGTTCAAAATTTTTTAATTTTGATGAGGCCCAATTTAGCAATTTTTTCTTTTATTGACTGTGCTTTTTTTATTATTGTACGTAAGAAATGTTTACCTAACTCATGGTCTGGATAATTCTCTGGTGTTTTCATCTTAGAGTTTTATTATTTTAACTCTTACATTTAAATCTATGATCTATTTTGAGTTAATCTTTGTGTTTTGTATGAAGTGAGGATATGAGCTTATCTTTTTGTATATGGATATCTAATTATCCCAGCACCATTTGTTGAATAGACTATTCATTCCCCAGAAAATTGCTTTAGCACATTATCAAAAATCAACTGACTATAGATGTAAGGATTTATTCCTGGATTCTCAATTCTGTTCCTTTGATTTATATATCTATTTTTATACCAGTACCATACTGTCTGGATAACTGTAGTTTAACTTGGAGATGAAAAATCTCCAATTTTATCCTACTTTTTCTAAATTGTTTTGGCTATTGTAGGTATTTGCATTTTTGTATAAATTTTAGGATCTGCTTGTCAATTTCTACAACAACAACAACAAAACATCCTACTAAAATTTTGATAGGGATTGCATTTATCTATACATCAATTTGGGAATAATTCATATCCAAATATTAATATACTAGATCTTCTAATCCCTGAAAGTGGAATGTCTCTCCATTTACTCAAATCTTCTTTACTTTCCCTCAGCAAAATTTTGTAATTTTCAGTGTAGAGTCCTACACTTCTTTTTCAAAATTTATTCCTAAGTATTTTATTATTTTTGATACTATTGTAAATGAAATTATATTCCTAATTTCATTTTTGGATTGTTTGTTGCTCATGTATACAAATACAACTGATTTCTGCATACTAATCTTGTATCCTATGACCTTACTATACTTGTTCATTAGTTCTAACATGTTTGTGTGTGTGTGTGGATTCCTTATAATATTGTGTATACAGAATCATGAATTCTATATATAAGATTCTCTGTGAATAAAAAAATTTTATTTCTTCCTTTCCAATCTATATGCCTTATATTTCTTTTTCATGCCTGAGTTCATTGGCTATAACCTCCACTACAATACCGAATAAGAGGTGACAACAGATATCCTTGCCTCGGTCCTAATGTTAGGGGGAAAGTATTCAATCTTTCACCATTATGTATGATGTTCATTGTAGGTTTTTCATAGATAGGCTTTACCAGGTTGAGGTAGTTACCTTCTATTTCAAGATTAGTAATGGTTTTTATCATGAATGGGTGTAAGATATTGGTATATGTTTTTTCTGTATCTATTAAGATAATCATGTGGTTTTTGGTGTAATACATTAGTTGATTTTTTGATGTTAAACCAATCATGCATTACTTGGATAATTCCTACTTTGTTATGGTGTATAATCTTTTGAGTATATTGATGGATTCAATCAGCTAACATTTTGCTGAGGATTTTTACATCTGTATGTTCATGAGGGGTGTTGGTCTGTAGCTTCCTTTCTTATGATGTCTTTTTATGGCTTTGGCATCAGGGTGACACTAGCTTCATAGAATGAGTTAGGAAGTGGTCCGCTTGCCTCTATTTTCTGGAAAAATTTGTGTAGTAGTAGTATCATTTCTTCTTTATATATTTGATAAAATTTGACAGTGAAATCATCTGATCTAGGGCTTTTCTTTGTGTGAAGATTTTTAATTACTAATTTAATTTCTTGTTAAAGATCTATTCAGATTTTTTATTTCTTCTTCAGTCAGTTTCAGTAGCTTGTGTCTTTCTAGGCATTTGTTCTTTTCATGTGAGTTATCAAATTTGTTGATATAAAGTTGTACACCAAAGTCATATGCTTTTAAGGAGTGAATATGGGATTTACACAAAAGTGGGTCTAATTCAAGTCCTCCCCCTTTCTGTCATGTATACCACCTTCCATTCACTTATTAATCAGTATGCTATTCCAGAAACCAGGCATAGAATGGCAGGCATAAAGAAGCTAATTTAGTCCACTCTCAGAAGGAATAGCAACAGCATAACCCATGAATCAGGGACACAATCTTCAAAATAAACCGGAACATGTACTTTACAAATGGATCCTCCTGGCTTTAAAACTCTTTGTAAATGTTCCCAGATGTGACTTTTTGACTGCTTGTGTTTGGAGGTCAAAAGCCCAAACATCATTAGAGTCCATGCAACAAATGGATGACATTGTAACAGGATCAGACTGCAAACATAATGTGTGCCACTTGGCATTCTCTGTGAGGGTAGCTCTCCATAAGCAGTAGACATTCTGTTTCTCAGTAATTTTGTTCATTCCCATTAGTCTAAATGGAAAACCATATTTGTGAATAAACAGAAAAATATGAATTCCAGAATTTTATGGCTAAGACCTTAGCAATCATCTAAGCTAATCCCCAACCATTCTTTATAGGTAAAGAAAACAGAAACCCTAAGAAAGCAGTAGCTGAGCTGAGGTCATAGGGACAGTTGGTGGGGAGGCCTTCATGGAGATGTAGTCAGGTTGGTTAGGGAGTAACATATAAAAGGAAAAATAGAAAAGCTAGGGAAGCTTGTTCAGAATGGTATGGTCATTTTCTTGGTGTATCAGTATCTTTTAATTCTGGGATGGTTTAAAAATAAATATAGAAATGTTTAAGGATCTCAAATGTATTATAGTATTAATATTTTCAGGTGAAGGACTCTGTGTATGTTTGGTATTATAAGTACTTATAATGTTTAAGAGAATTTAGCTTAATGGAATAAGAGGTCATCCTTGTGATTCTAATTTTAAATATGTAATTGATTTAGATTTGCAATGTTAAGTTCAAATCTTAATAAGTTTATTATAGAACTGAATACTTTAAAAGAACTAAAGGTTTATCATATTTCTATGTTTCATATATTAGATTTATAAGAGTTATTTAAGTATTCAGGAAGGTTTTGTTAAGTCAGACCATTATAGTACTTAAAAGGAAATGGAATATATTAAATTTAATATTAAAATTTATAAAAATAGTTTAAAAGGAATTTAACAAAGTTTGTAAATGAGACCAAACATTAATCAAAGCCTCCTTAAAAGTAACTGTAATAACTTATGAGGCTTACAAATAAAATAATAAGATTTGTATTCTAAACTTAATAGCTTAAAAAATACAAGTAGTTTTTAAATTCTAATTTTAATAAATCAAAGACAAATCTAAAAATCAAGTTTACTTCTGAATAATCTGTTCTGTGCACAAAAATGACCATTGAAGACTTTAAAAATCACTTGTAACAAGTCAGAGCAGAATGTCTCTTGGGTAAAACACGCTATCATTCGACAGGCATGTATGGAGTGCCAGGTGCCAAAGACTAAGAAGTTCACAGACTCCTTGTGGTGTACACACAGGAGTCCAAAACAGCCAACCTGTATAGATATGAGCCAGGCAACCAAAGGCATTGAGTTGCTTAGCATTCTCCATAAAATAAAGCCAAGCTACTACGGTGGGATACTAGTTTGAAATAGTAGAACACAACAAATACAGGGGTCAAAGCTTGGCTTTTGAGTTACTAAAGCTTCTCCTTGCGTTAGTTAGAAGATTTGTAAGAATGCAGGTAGGGATGGCTTTCCTGTCCAACACCTGTCCCTGCTCCACCCCAGGCTAGATAAAAATTTCATGGGCTTGGTGGGAAGGAAGAAGTGGGACGGTGGAAAAAAAATCACAGATGCTGATGTATCTTGGAAAGGGGCCCTGGGCCCTGCCTCTCTGGACCAAATTCCTAGTGAAGGGGAGGCCAGCCCTTCCACAGATGTTAGTAATTATGAGCATTTGAAAAAGGGAGGTCCCTTGTCCCTAGGAAGCCCACTAGGTAGCAAGACCCAGTGTTCCCCCAGCCCTGTGTGCCGAGGCGTGTCTAGGCAAGGTAGCCTGGCCAGGTGACTTGGGAATAACAACATGACCCCATGAGACCCTGGAAAGCACATAAGTAGAATCCCCCGGGGCTTGTGTGGGGCTGTGTTTCCCAATTTCCATGCCTGTCTCATTGTACCCTGACAACACCCTCTGACGGAGGGAGTCTCAGGAGCTGTGCTTCGCAGAGGAAGAAATCAAGGCTCTGAATTAAATGATATGCTCAAGGACATGTAGCTTGGCAGTGTTGGAGCCAGGACTTAAATGCACTCTCCTAACCTATATGCTGTATTGCTCCACATTTAAAAATATATAATATCTCTCATCTTTCTTGCGAGATGAATGAGGAAGAGACCTGTCTTCATGCTTTGTAGCATGAGGAGAATGGCAGCGAGCCAAAGACAAGAACCCAAGCAGAGAAAAAGATAATTCAGGTCCTGACTCAGCATTGTTCTTGATGACAGTTAAGCTAATGGAAGCTACAAAACACAGCCAAGAAAATTCTCTTCTTTCTCCCTTTGCTGAATAGGATCTGGCTGTTTGGGGGTCATTTAAAGGCCCTGGCACGTAGGTGTCCTTGCCAGTGAGCCCAAGCTGCATCTCTGCACTCCGTAACACCCCTTCGCTCAGTCTGCCTCGCTCCACAGGGAGGGAGCTGCAAGAGGGTAGTGAGAGCTTTGCTTTAAAAATGAAGGCAAACTTCAAAGTATATTGTTAAGAGAAAAAAAAATGACCAAATAGTACAAGTAGTAGGATCCAACTTGTGCTGTCTACGTGCATGTGAACGCATTTGTATAGAGAATGGCCTCTTTCTGGACAGGACATGGATGGATAATTCTACTAACATCACAGCTGTTTAGCCAAGGGGTGGAGGGGCAAGATCCTAAGCCAAGGTGATTTGGGTTTGAATCCCTGCTCTGCCCTTTACTGACTATGGGACCTTTGGATAAAGTGACCGAACCTCTCAGAGTCTCAAAGTTCTCATCGGCGACATGCGGGTGATAGCAGCCCTCACCTCGCAGGCCTATTGTGGAGCTAATGCTGAATAACCCCTGCACTGTGCCGGCACGGTGCTCGGCACAGGCCACACTCGGCCGACATGCGTGGAGAAGAGCTCTGCCTTGCGTCCGGGCCCACTTCTAGTTACCCGGCCCCTTCATCCTGCAGATACAAAACCCCAGAGCCAGCAAATGGCCAAGCTCAGTCTGGAACTCAGAGCTCCAACCACCCCTCCAGGCTCTCTCCAGCCCATCAGCACCCACGGCTCAGACGATAAAGAACTCAAAAGTGATTGCGCTGCTATGGGAATCATGCCACAGTGCAAATTCTAATGAGAAATATTTTATCAGATAGAGAAAAGGTACATGGATTTAGATACAAAGATTTATCTCATCTCAGTGTGAAAGTCTGTCTTTTATTTTGAGTCACATGGATATTTGACCAGGAGAAACAGAACCCATGAGATCGATTTCAAGGCCCTCGCATAGAACTCCCTTTGAACTCATGCCCCAGCACAGAGGTTGAGGAAAAACAAGACAGGACTGTGAAGATGCATTCTTATAGAACTACACTTCTGAGCACTATGGAAGTAGACCTTCTTTCTTCTCCACTTGCTGTGTGACCTTGAGCAAGTTACCTAACTTCTCTGAGTCTTGGTCTCCTTACCTGAAGGATGAGGACAATCTCAAACTCACAGGGTTTATGTAAGAATTACTTAAAATCAATGCATATAAGAAACCCTAGCACACATTAAAATCAAACAAATGATAATCTCCTCACTTAGAAAACTATATCCTAAAATTAGTAATTTCTGCTTAAGGCTTATAAATTTTATTTCATGGTGATTTCCTTAGAGGGGGCACAAACTTGGGGCCTGCAATCATGCAGGTTTGGGTTTCGATCCTATCTCTGCCATGTCCTACTTCGTAACCTTGGGCAAGTTGCCGCAGTTTCCTCACATGGAAACGGGAACTGATCATGGTAACCAGCACAGACAGGTTAAAGATAAGGCCAGTAAAGTACTTGGCAAGACCCCTAACACTCTAAAAATGTTGGCAATCTATTTTTTATTTTGTTTCTATTTTTCTAAGAATTATTCATATAACTGCTTCATACCTTTCCTTCAATTTGTGCCTGAAGTCGTAGCCACAAATTTCGCATTTCACAGCATGATGCATTTCCACTCCAACACTTTAATCCATATAAAACATGGACAAAAAATATGGCAGTGTTTATTTAGATAAACCCAAGAAACTGACATGAAAATAATAGAGCCAAACAGATTCTTCATTTTAAAAAGCATCCTGACCCAATCTAAGACAGCTCAAAGGGTCCACCTGCAGACTAAAACGTAGAGATGACAACTGTGTTTGGTAGAAAATTATTTTCCAGTCTGCTCAGAAGGAGAGAGTCTATAAAGCCCTGGCAGCCCAATTAAGTATGGGTGGGGAGGAGTCGACGTTTATTAAGTGTCTTCTGTGTGTCAAAGACTATTCTTACATTCTCTTGCTTATCAATCATACCACTGTGCCCAGGTGCACCACAATTAATGCCAGGTACCGTGGGGGTTTTTGTTCTGTTGTATTCTTTTTAAACATTTCCTTGAACCCTTAACAGGTACGAACTCATCCAGTCCTCTTGATTATACTTTGAAGTAGGATGTATCATCATTTATTAAAAATGGAACTGAGGAACAGAAAAGTTAAGTAAATTTGCCCTATGTCATGCAGTTAATAAGTAGTAGAGATAAAATTTAAACCCTGGCGCTGACTTACACTGTCCTAAAATAATAAAATACATTACACTGTCTTGTCTGTGGTGAGCCAATCCTGGTATATAGCTGCAACACCGACGTGAATTAGCAATGGGCAGCTACATTGTGACACCATTGCATTTTAGGTTGTCACAGTATTATCATCGGTTTTGAATAGTTTTTCTTTTTGGTGAGGGGATCTGGCTATTCTTTATTATTATTATTATCATTACAGTAGTTTCCCCCTTATTGGTGGTTTCAATTTCCATGGTTTCAGTTACCCGTGGTCAACAGTAGTCTGAAAATATTACATGGAAAATTCCAGCAGTAAACAATTCGTAAGTTTTAAATTGCACACCATTCTGAGTAGCATGACAAAATCCATGCCACTCGCTTTTGCCTGGGACATGAATCATCTCTTTGTCCAGTGTATCCACACTGAATATGCTACCTGCCCTGCCTGTTAGTCACTTAGTAGCCATCTCAGTTATCAGATTGAAAAAATTAGTGTGTACGGGGTTTGGTACTAGTCTCAGTTTCAGGCACCCACTGGGGGACTTGGAACATAAGCCCCGGGGATAAGAGGGGACCGCTGTATTATTGTTGTTATTTGGATGGGTAATACAGTCATGTAGTTCAAAATTCAAAAAGTACAAAAGGTATCCAACAAGTGCCCTCTATCTCTACTCATACCAGTCAGTACCTTGCTCCGAAGGCTGGCAGTGCTATTAGTTTCATGGGTATCTAGCCAGAGATTTCTTATGCATATGCGAGAAGATACATACACACACACACAAACACACACACACACACTCAAGGTAACCTATTATTCACACATTCTGCACCTCGCTCTGTTCGTAGTACCAGTATCTAGAGACCATACCATATTAGTACATAGAGCACTTTCTCATTCCTTGCAAGAGCTGCCAAGTATTCCATTGTGTAATCTGTCCTCTATTGGACATTTAGGTTGTTTCCAGTCTTTTGCTATTACGAACAATGCGGCAATGAACATCTCAGTCTGCAGATCATTTTTCATATTTGAGAGCAGATCTGATAACATCCTGGAGGTGGAATTGCTAGGTTAACCAGTATGTGCATTTGAAATATATTGCCTTCTTCTCCTCTGCAAAGAATATCCAGATTCTAAAATGTGTAATCCTTGCCACTCTTATTTATGTGTGTCTGGATCCATTTGATTAAAGTGTTCCTAAGATTCCAGCTGCTTGACTGCATGATCTGAGATGCTGGCACTGATAAAAAGGGAAACTTTCAATCATAACTCATGATTTCCAACTTTTATTTTCACTAAAAGTATATTTCCCAGTGATTGGGTATTAAATAAAGGTTCTAAATTTGAATGTACAACTTTCATGCTAATAAAACACTGCTTTTATTTGCTTCATATATTGGAGTGCTACCCAGGCACTACCTATGGCTATGCAAACAGCAGTGGAAATGGCACCCCCTTGAGTTGTAACAACTATATATTGTGACTCTGGCTCTGCCTAAGATTTCATTTAGGAGAAGTGTGGGGGGAGGTGTTTCATTAGGGTAAAATATTTTTGACACCTACCCTGAGTTAGATGCAGAAAGTTGCTTCCTAAATACTGCTTGATGCTAATGATAGTGGTTGAATCCTGATTCTCTCTCTGAGAGCTTACAAACTCCCAGGACATCTTCACAGCCATCTCAGATGACCTAGCTGAAATGAAACTTTAAACCTTGCACCACAAAGCAGGCCAACTGGCAGTGGCATCTTGTCTTTGTTAAAGAACAGAATGCAAGAGGTGATCACTGAGCCACCTGCTTCCTGATCTCTGGCTGTTCCATTATTATCCGTACGAAGTTAGGTGGTGGCTTGCAGAGGTCTGTCTGGGAGATGCAGAAGGCCAGCCCAGGGGGCTGAGCTTCATTAGATGTAGATACCATTCACAAGTGTTTGTCACTCATCCGGTGTGACGTGTTGCATTAGCTGTGCTTTGCTTTCCACCAAGCACCCTGTATCCTAAATCACATTTGAGATTTGACATACATGGGCCTGGTCCGCCAAGGCTGGATATCCAGGGAGTAGGAAGGACCAGTTACACTGCCAGTGGGACAGTTTGACAACTGGGGTGTTGGAAATGAGATGCTGCCAAGGCTGCCACATTCCCTCCTTCCCTCTTTCTGCATCTTATCTTCACCGTCACAGAAGAGGGACCACTGAGGAGGCCCTAGGAGGAGAAGGGGTACAAAGGCGCTGTGGATGGAGAGGGATGCTGTCTAATCCCCGGCAGCCGCAAGAGCTCAGCTCTGGTGATAAAGGGATCTAGCAGTAATCCAACCTCTCAACAAAGAGATTTAACACCCTCAGGGGCGAGAGCCACTCAGCTATGCAGGGTCATCAGCTGATTTAATCCAGCGGGGTTTTTTACAGACAGAGTAAGTGACTTTAAGCTCCGGTTTCCAGGACTGATAGCATTTTAAGAGAGTGGATGAATGAGGTATTATACTTTCTGGTGTGATTATATGAAATTTTCGTATCTTAAAGATAAAGTTTATTAAATAAACTAATTATGCCCAATTTGCTGCTAACCTAAACACAGCATTTCTCTAAAGTCCATAAGCCTTTCACATGCGTGTCACCCCCTGATTACTGTGTAGTGTGGTGACACCTAGTGGGGGAAAGAAAGGTAGCACCCATGCAGGTGCCTGAACAAATTGTGTTTTCTGTGATTCTACTTCTGTGAAGGTTATAGAAACTGCACCTTTGGGTTAGCAGGGCCAGCAGTTCCAATTTAAAGGCTCCTTCATGTTTCCTCCACTGCTGATAACAAGTGTAGACCTGTCTCATTTTAACTCCAGAGTGACATGTATACGACAGAGAGGCGAGAAGTTAATAAAACCTGTTCTGTCCCAAAACACTTTCCCCATAGCAATGACATTTGTTTTTAGGCCTGAGAGAAGCTTGAAGATGACCATTCAAAGTCTGAAATGACTATGCCACTTAAAGCAAGTAGCATCAGGGCTGTCCAGGGTGGTTTAAGAATGAGCAGATTAGAAAATAGCCTAGTCTGATACGAGGGAAGGTGAAAAGAATTCTCTGCCCGCCAGATATTTTCTTTCTCACCTATATCAATGCCCAGATTTTCACCATTTTGTAGCTCATGCTTTTGGAACTTGAAAACTTTCTGCAGCCCTTATAAGTGCAAATGACCCTGACATTGGAAATACTTTAACACTTGCCAACATTCTGAGGAAGGAAGGTGAATTAAAGCTGTGGCCAGCTGACTACTAAAGAATCTGGAAGGGGAATTTGCATATTAGATCAAACTAGATGACCTCTAGAGTTTCTTGTATGGTTACAACAACTGCCTGAGATCTAGGCCCTGATGAAAATGGAGCAAATGCAGTTTTAGGGAGAAGTATAGAGTCTGGGAGGGGAGAGAGAACTGAGGTGTGAAGAAAGGCAGGAGAGATCCAAGACACTTTTGTTACCCTGCAAACCGTTTTTACTAGAAACAATTTTCCCATCAAATTCATGGTGTCTTTTCCAACAACACGTCACCATCTCTCCAATACCAGCTAGTGGCCTATATAATTCAATTTAATTCTGATGATATCTACTGGAGTTAGCATCAGATCCCCCAAGTTAATGGCTCCATCTCACAATACTGCCCCCACTTCAGATGCCAGTCTAAAGTCTCAGGTTGTCTCTGGCACTTCAGACTGACCAATTATAAATCCAAGGGGTTTCTACAACCACTTCCTTATAGCTGATAATTTGCAAAATTGACTCTCAGAACTCAGGAAAGTGCTGTACTGACCATTACTGATTTATTATAAAGAATATTATTAAAGGACACAAATGAACAGCCAGATGAAAAGGCACATGAGGTGAGGTTCAGAAGGGTCCAGAGCTTCTGTCTCATGGGGGTGCTGTGTGCAACCCTCCACCCACCTGGAAGCTTTCCAAACCCCATCATTTAGGGGTTTTGATGGAAGTTCCATTACACATAATTGATTAAGCCCTTAGCAATTGGTGATTGAACTCAATCACCAGCTGCTCTCCCCTCCCTGGAAGTGGGGGGACTACTGAAAGTTCCAACCCTCTAATCACATCTTGGTCTTTCTGGGGACCAGCCTCCATCCTGAAGCTATCTAAGGGACCCCAGTCACCAGTCATCTCATTAGCAAGCAAAATACACTCTTATCACTCCAGAGATTTCAAGGATTTTAGGAACTGTGTGCACCAGGAACCCAGGGACAAAGACCAAATTTTTTTTATTATTGTATCACACACCTTTATAGTCTTGCTCAGGTTCTGGCTTTAAGTACTCCACAGTAATTTCTTTACAAACCTCCCTTAGTACATTTTTCCAGGTTCAAACTACTCAATGGAGCCTTTTTTAAAAATAATTAAATGAGAAAAATCTGCCCCTCCCTCAGGGGGCTGAAGAAAAAAGACTCCCCCCCAAAAAATGCTGACAAGGATGCAAGAAAAGGAAACTCTTATACACTTTTGGTGGGAATGTAAATTAGGATAGCCATTATGGAAAACTGTATGGAGGTTTCTCAAAAAACTAAAAATAGAACTGTCATATAATCTAGCAGTCTCACTACTGGGTATTTTTCCAAAAGAAAGGAAATCAGCATATCAAAGGAATACCTGCACCACTATGTTTATTGCAGCACTATTCAGAATAGCCAAGATACAGCATCAACCTGAGTATCCATCAAAGGATGAATGGATAAAAAATTGTGGTGTATATACACAATGGAATACTATTCGGCCATAAACATGGTTGGAACTATAGGCCATTATGTTAAATGAAATAAGCCCCAAACAGAAAGACAAATATTGCATGTTCTCATAATATGCAGGAGCTAAAAAAGTTGATCTCATGAAGGTAGAGAGTAGAATGACAGTTTAGAGAGGCTCGGAAAGGTGCAGGGTGAGGGGGATGAAGACAGGCTGTTAATGGGTAAAAACACGCAGTTAGATAGAAGGAATAAGTTCTAGTGTTCAATAGCATAGTTGAGTGACTATAGTTAACAACAATATATTGTCTACTTCAATATAGCTAGAGGAGAAGATTTGAAATGTTACCAACACAAATAAATGATAAATGTTGCAGTCGATGGATATTTTAAATACCCTAATTTGATCATTATACATTATATGCATATATTCAAAATATGACTTGTACCCCATGAATATGTACAAATATGTATCAATAAAAATTATTTTTAAAAGAAAAGAGAAAGTCAATAAAAAATAGTTCTAGTTTTAAGAGACCCCAATCAATTGTTCCAAAAAGATTTGTGGAAAAAAGATTACAGGTACTGCTTATCTACTTTCAAATTAGTACTTGGGAGAGAAAAATGGGTGATTCAACCTGGCTCAGATGGTCACCCGTGGTAAGGTAAACTGCAGTCAAGGTGCTGGGTTCATACAAGATAAATGACCACCACATGCACCTTGGAGAAAGGGAAGTAGCTTGGGGGTAAGGATGTAAAAATAAAAAATTTTTATTGTTAAAATAAATAATTTAGGGAAACACTTTACATTCTAAGTAAAAGCATGTCCAGTCAAATTCCCTAATGCAGCAGAATGACCCTTGTATTTCTTTTTGCCACACTCCTTGGAAATCTCAGCAGAGAAAGTCAGGTATTTTAGGACCAAATATTCTAACTAACATATGGATCCTACTCTTTCCTTATCATGATGGTCTGAGATGGAGGTAAAAACCCAACTTGGGCCAAGGGCAGAGCCAGGCAGAGCTCTTGAGTTACATAAACGTGGACTGACCACCTCTTCATGTCTTTGAGTCAAGCTGACACTTTTGCAGGCAAACAGGCTTTGTAGACAGGATGAGTGATGTTTATTTCACCTGGGTGAAGGAGAAGGGGCTTTAATAAAAGAATAGGTAATTGTTTCTGAAATTAGATATTCTGCCCAGCAAGTCACTTGTCATTATGCCCCAAATATAGTCCAAGGCCTCCACGAAATTTCTGGTATCCAGTATAGGGTTCCCGCACTGACCTGTCTATTTGTCTTTGTCAGCCAAAGGCATACTCCTCCTGGTGAATCATTGTTCAAAAATATTCACTTCCTATCTCCCCACTCCCAAGAATATTTCCTTGCCACCAATGCTGGGCTTAGCCTTCTAACTTATGTTAGTCATAGGAATGTTGGCAGACTTAAAACAAGGAGGGACTTGAAATGTCATTACATGAAGCTGCAGTGAGCTATGATCACACCACTGCACTGCAGCCTGGGAAACAGGTACAAAATGGCTATTAAGACTAAGTGAATTTAACAAAGTCAAAGCACACAAGGTTAATGTATAAAACTTAATTGTATTTTGTGTGTAAGAGCAAACAGTTAAAAAATAAAATTAAAAACAATTTCATTAGCAATACTGAAAAAAAATATTCTTAGGGATAAATTTAACAAAAGACATGTAAGACCCCTCTACCAAAAACCATAAAACATGCTGAGAAAATTTAAAAACAATCTAAATAAAGGAAGACATATACCATGTTCATGGATTAGGTGACTCAATATTATTAGTATGTAAATTTTCCCCAAATCAATCTATAAATTCAAAGTAATTTCAATCATAATTTCATGGGCTTTTTTGGGAAGAAATTGATAAGCTGATTCTAAAATTTATTTAGAAATGGAAAGGACCTAGATTATCCATAGAAATCTTGAAAAAAAACCAAAGTTAGAAGTTTAAAATAAATTTTAAATATTAAATATTGATGGCTGGGTACAGTGGCTCATGCCTATAATCCCAGCAAGATGGGAGGCAGAGGCAGGAGGATCATTTGAGGCCAGGAGTTCAAGACCAGCCTGGGAAACATAGCGAGACCCCATCTCTACAAAAAATTTTAAAAATTAGCCGGGCATGATGGTGTACACCTATAGTCCTAGCTACTTGTGAGGCTGAGGCAGGATGATCACTTGAGCCCAGGGGAGTTCGAGGTTATCCTGAGCTATGATTGATTGCATCACTGTACTCTAGCCAAGGTGACAGAGCAAGACACTATCTCTAAAATTTAAAAAATTAAATATTCAGGGATGGGTATAGAGATGTATTGCTAGAGAGATAAAGCAACTATAATTAAATGTTAGCAGTAGAACCTAGAGGGTGGATAGAGGGGTGTTTGCTATAAATTCTTTCAATGTCTTTATACATTTGAAAAATTTCATAATAAAATGTTGGGCAAAACTTACATGAGTCTTTATCAAAGGTCTTTTGATAGGAACAGTTTATATCATTATAACACATAGCAAAACCTAAAAATTCTCTACTTCTTTCCTAAAAGTCTCACACTTTGCTTATTATTATGAATATCAATTGTTCTCTTTTTTAAAAATTTCAGCATATTATGGGTGTACAAATGTTAATGTTTACGTATATTGCCCTTGCTCCCCCTCCCCCCTCAAGTCAGAGCTTTAAGCATGACCATCCCCCAGAGGTACTGCTTCGAACTCATTATGTTTGTATATACCCATCCCCTCCACACTGTTCTTTTGTTCCAGGATGAAAGGAACATTTCATTTTTCTAATTTTTCTTTTAAAAAGGGAAATCTCAAATACAAATATCAAAGGCAGAGCCAAGAGCAAATACATAGGCCTAAGTCAAGTGCCAAATTACACTCCTTGCTTGATAATCACAAGCTGTTTTGACCCCAGATGGTAATTCTATAAATATCTATTTAATCTAGATCTATGATATATTTATATTAGTCTTGGTTTCAAGTGACTGCAAAGTGTTTCCAAAAATCAAATTTACTCTCAAAAGATGAGATCATTCCTCAACTAAGGAAATCTGAACTAATAACTCTAAGTAGGACATTCCTAAGGAAGAGTTTCAGATAAGTTGTACACAGTCATGGCTTTGTTAGAACAGTATGAAACCACACAAGACAACTATTTTGAAAAGAACCATATCCAATTAGAGGTATACGTTAAAAGAGCCTTCTAAATTAATTATGTTATTTCACATTCTAAAACAGAACAATAATGGATGTTCATAATGATAAACTTGTGTTATCAAGATTAAATTGCAAGTAGCATACTGTTTACCACAAGGCATGACACATAATTTTGAAAGATTTCCAATGGAAAGATAAAATTGAGACAGGGAAATGGCAGGCCCTGCTTGACAAGGAGTCCTAAGACCAGAATCAAGATCTCTGATAAAACAGAAGGTGGTGGGAAAGCCAGCCAAAACCAGTTAGAAGCAAGGTGGCCATGAAAAAAAAAATGACCTTGGGTCACACTCGCTGCTCATTATACACTAGTTATAATACATTACCATACTAAAAGAAACTCCTGCCAGTGCCATGACAGTTTACAAATGCCATGGCAACTCCTGCAAGTTACCCTGGATGGCTTAAAAGGGGAAGGGTCCTTCGGTACTAGGAACTCTCCACCCCTTTCCCAGAAATCTTATGAATAATCCTCCCTCCGCTTAACATAAAATTAAATAGACGGTATAATAATAAGACCCCAGAAGCTCACAAAGTGCTACTTTCTGTTGTTCTGAGAGATGGGGCAGCCACCTTTCTTTTGTATTTTTCTTACCTCTTTAAACGTGATTTGCCTTACTCTGTTGGCTTGCTACTAAATTCTTTCCTGTGCAAAGCTGAGAACCCACTTGGCCTTCAGGCCAGACCCTGGTTTTGGGGTCTACTTTCCTGTGTCAAAATCTTTAAACACTCTGATGCTTAAATGTCAGTTATCTGAAGATTTTACCATGTGGGAGATAGCTCGGTCTATTTCAATATATCATATATTACTAAATTCACTTGTAGATCTATCTTGACATTTTGTTTCTTCTAGCCTGGGATATGATCTTCAAGGCAAGATTCTAAAACATCAGCTATCTCTGCAGGTATATTGGGAGACAGCACAACATGACCATCAGAAATTTATTTTCTAGCAGCAACAAGATGATTAAATGAGAGTAGGTCAATTCTGTTTATTTCTGTTTAAACAGTCCCTCATTTTGTCAGGTTTCAGTATGAAAATGTCAGCTCTTGGCGTGCTCATGGTCGAAGAATGACCAGACACGCCACAGTTAGGCAAACATGAAAATGAGGTTTATTGAGGAGAGAAAGACAGGATTGTAGGGCAAGAGCAAGATATAGGTTTACAGAGCACAGTACATATGCCACAGGTGACGATCGGACCCATTGTTACAGCAAAGGGAAAGCAAAAAGGAAGGGAGCTAAAAAGGGGGGTTGGGGGATTGGCTATGGTCTGCATCTTGTTTCATAGTGCCCAGAGAGGGACTTCCCTCATGGTTCAAACATCACCATGGCACCACTTTGATTGGACAGTTGGGTGTTGCATGACTTGAGTCTTACTGTAGTGCAGGTTGTTCTAGTTCAATTTCCACACTCCATGATACCTATACTGCTTGGCCGGTTGGCCAGAGAGTCCTCTGCATGCTTTTGCAGCTGGTGTGCCACGTTCTGATTGGCTGCTTCCTAGGGTATTCCCTCCTCCCCCAGGTATGGAGAATTAGGGTGGGGCAGGACCAAGATGGGGGCAACAGCACCCACTTTTGTCCATAGGAGACCCAGAATCCCTCACTATCTACCGAACAATTTTGATAATAAATCCAATGAAAAAACAGTATTTCAAAGTGGTATCTTGTGAACTTCAGTATTTACAATGCATTCCTACAAATAACGCATTTGATGCAGTAGCTGTAGATGATACCCATGTGGTTGATGCTGACATTCACTCTTTTTCCTCCTTAGGGTTCTGGTGTGGACTTGAGATGAAGACACTGTAGCACACTCAACACAGTGCAATACACTAGATCAATGCTTAGTAAGCGCAGGCTACTGTTTTGTTGTTTTTTTTCCCCCATAGATTATGGGAATAGCGTTTTCAAAAGTGCCACGTGAGGGTCAGGAAGAAGAAGCCAAGAAAATTATGTTTTTGTTAGCATTTTGTTAGAACTTGGCATTTTCCAAAAAACATACAAAACATTTGGTATTAATTACTTAAGTATTTGGGAGTTTGTTTTCACTTTAGTTCAAGATTTACATTTTTATCTTCATTGATTTTAAGTTACATGATACAAATATTCTCCTTTTCAAAAACAATCAAACCAAGTTGAAGCACATAGGATAAAATGTGAAGGCTCTCTGCCTCCTAGGCCAGCTCCATGTCCTCCTAAGAGATATCAACCTGTATCTAACTTCCTCCAGTCATTCATCTACACATGAAACAGAATTTATATTCCTTATCCCTTAGCTGCAGAGAAGCCTCGATCAACATGAGATTTAGTTCCCTTAGTCATTGCATAGAAACTTCAAATCTTCCCACAAGGAAAGTTCCCTCTGCAGCTTTGGTAATAATCTCAATACATTTGAAAGAATTCAACAAGCCCACCCACCTCCATCCTCACAAATACACAGAATATCTCCAGGTTAATTTAGGAATGCAGGAGACTCAGATATACTATAAGATTTCAGAAGCCCAATTCCACCAAAGAATCTGGGAAGAGGAGACTTGAAATCTCAGTTCCACATCCAACCACAGAAGTCTTGCAATCAGTGGGAACTGGCTGATTTCTTCCAGGCCTGCTGTCTGTCTGTTTATTCTGCTCTGGGGAATATAGTAAAAGATGGGCCACAATTTCATTAAAGTATCATAGAGACATACCACAAGGCTGAGAGGATTCTCTTTCTTTATTTATGCAAATTATGACACAGGCCATGCAACATAAAAAGATGCTTGCAAACGTAAATTATTCCATAGCAAATGTGCAAAGTGGATGATTAAAATTCAGCAGGCTACAGGTGCTGCCATTCTACAGGTGGTTTTCTAGGCAGTCATTTTTGTGAGCTGTTGTCCTCGTAGCTTTTGATATTCTGGAAGGATTGATGACATCCATTTCCTTTCAAATAGGGCAGTTTTCAATCTAGCCACATTCAGCAACCTGCAAATCAGTCTGCAAGGCACTATGAGAAAATGACTTTCAGCTTTGGCTATGGTGCAGGTGGTTCTGTGGAGAATCACCAAGTACAGATGCCCAGAAACTTTTGATGAATCCTAAGTAGAATAACATCAAAAGTGAGCTTCCTTTTCAGCAAGATACATGAAAGGTAAAACCTAGCTGAAAGTATCACATAACAGGGCTCATTTTAAATAATGAGAAGAAATGAGGCAAGTGCAATATTTACTTCCTCATTCCGTGGAATTAGAACTCCACTAAGAAAAGATTCATGACACAGACATAGTCTGTAAATACTTGCAAACTTTAAAAATGGCAAAATAAAAATATTCACAAAATAGTCACATTTCTATAGCTTTCTATAATTTTGTTAAAGAGTTGGTCAGCTTTAAAAAAATTGTACAAGTAATATATTAGCTTTATAAGGCTGCTGTAACAAAGTACCACAAAATGAGTGGCTTAAACAACAGAAATTTAAGGTCTCACAGTTCTGGACACTAGAAGTCAAAAATCAAGGTATTGGCAGCTTTCTGAGGGCTGCGAGGGAAGAATTTGTTGCAGGCTTCTCTTCATTTGGTCTGTAGGTGGCGGTCTCCTCCCTATGTCTCTTCATGTCGCCTTCCCTTATGCATGTCTCAGTGTCCAAATTTCCCCTTTCATCAGGACACCAACCACATTGGGGCAGGGCCCACCCTAATGACCCCACATTACGTTGATTACCTCTGTAAAGACCCTGTCTCCAAATGTGGTCACATTCTGAGGTACTCGGGGTTAGGACTTCAACATACGAATGGAGGTGGGGAGAGTGGACACAGTTCAACCTATAATGGGCAACTTAAAAACCATTAAAATTTCTTTAGTGAAATAATACACTTAAGATAAGACATTCCAAGTTTTCCTGTTACTCTTTTTCCTGTGGAGTCTATTTATAAACATAATTAGGTTCAGCAATATCTGTTCTGAACTAGCTTATAGTGCCTCACAGACAGTAGATGTACAATGAATGTGCTAATTTGGATTTGATTCCATCAGAACCTTCACAACGAATCTGCTAATACTGATTATATCCTATGGAATCAATCAAGTTCCAAATGACTACAAGACATTTTATGTCTCCAGTAGTTTGGATAGAACATGAATCATCTGAATTCATTGTCCTGTGAATCTTTATTTTGAGGAGCTTGAGTATGAAATATGGCCTAAAATATTTTACGAAGCTAATTAAATGAGACCCTATGATAGATATACTTTCTTCTTTTAATCACCACTGAAGATGGATGGTGTCACTTAAACCATGAAACTTAGGGTAGGTCTAGCAAAGAAAACAAAAACCTACAATAAAATTGATCAGAAAGGAGTTTCTGGTCATCAGCCACCAAGAAAGAAAAGGAGGGAAGAAAAAAGGAAGAGGGGCTAATTAATGTAGCCACAAAGATTTACATAGCCCCAAAGACTTCCCAAATTTGATGAAACACATGAATGTAAATATACAAGCTCAATAAACATCAAACAGGATGAACTCAAAGAGACTTATACCAAGACACATTATAATCAAACTGTCCAAAGCCAAAACAAAAGAGAATATTGAAAGCAGAAAGGGAGAAACAATTTGTCACATACAAGGTATCTCCAATAAGAAGATTAAAAGCAGACTCATCACAAATTTTGGAGGCCAAAAGGCAAGGCTGACATATTCAAATGCTTAAAGAAAAAGAAAAAAATGAAATAAAAAAGAAACCCTATCAACCAAGAACCTTATATCTGGCAAAACTGTCCTTCAAAAGTGAGAGAGAAATCAAGACATTTCCACACAAACACAAGCTGATGGAGTTTGTTACCACTAGGTCTGCCCTGCAAGAACTCCTACAGGGAGTTCTGCAGGTTGAAGCTGAGATGGGAGGATCACCTGAAGCCAGGAGTTTGAGACAAGTCCTGACAACATAGTGGTACCTCATCTCTACAAAAAAAATTTTTAATTAGACAGGCATGGTGGCACATGCCTGTGGTTCTAGCTACTTGGGAGGCTGAGCCAAGAGGATCATATGAGCCCAAAAGTTCAAGGTTACATCGAACTATGATGACGCCACTGCCATCTAGCCTGGGCAACAGAACAAGACCCCATCTCTTAAAAAAAAAAATAGACAATTCTCCACGGAAGATATATGACTGGCCAATAAACACATGAAAAGATGGTCACTATCACTATCATTAGGGAAATGCAAATCAAAAGCAAAATGAGGTACCACCTCACATTCATTTAGATGGCTACTATCAAAAATTTTAAAAAGCAGAAAATAAATAATTAATGGTAACAATTTGGAGAAATGTGAACTTTGTACAATGTTGGTGGGAATGTAAGACAGTATAGTCACTGTGGAAAATAGTATGGCAGTTCCTCAAAAAATTAAAGTTAGAATTACAATATGATCCAGCAATTTCATTTATGAGTGTATACAGTATTGCTCCCTTATCCATGGAGGATACAGTCCAAGACCACCAGTGGATGCCTAAAACCACAGATAGTACTAAACCCTACATGTACTATGTTTTTTTTCCTATACATACATACCTATGATAAAGTTTAATTTATAAATAGGGATAGTAGGAGATTCACAACAATGACAATATAATAGAACAAATTTAACAATATACTGTAATAAAAGTTATGTGAATATGGTCTCTCATTTTATCTCAAAATATCTTATTATGCTGTACCATGGGTAACTAAAAAGAAAACCACAGATAAGGGGGAACTACTGTACCCAGAAGAATTGGAAGCAGGATCTTAAAGAGATACTTGTACTCCTATGTTCATAGCAGCATTATTCACAATAACTAAAATTGGAAGCAACCCAAGTGTCCATCAATAGATGAATTAATAAGCAAAATGTGGTATATACATATAATAGAAATATATCTATCCAGAAGAATGTTCCATGTGTGCTTGTAAAGATGTATAACCTGCTATTTTGGGGTGATATATTCTAGAGATGTTTATTAGATCTAGTTGGTTTAGTGATATTAGTACAACTGTTCCAGCTTCCTTTTGGTTATTGTTGCATGGTATATTCTTTTCTACCCTTTTACTTCAACTTCTTTGTGTATTTAAATCTAAATATGTCTTTCATATGTAGCATATAGTTGAATTGTTTTTTATTTTTCTTTTATTTATTTATTTATTTTTTGAGACAGAGTCTCACTTTGTTGCCCAGGCTAGAGTGAGTGCTGTGGCATCAGCCTAGCTCACAGCAACCTCAAACTCCTGGACTCAAGCGATCCTACTGCCTCAGCCTCCTGAGTAGCTGGGACTACAGGCATGCGCCACCATGCCTGGCTAATTTTTTCTATATATATATATTAGTTGGCCAATTAATTTCTTTCTATTTATAGTAGAGAGAGGGTCTCACTCTTGCTCAGGCTGGTTTTGAACTCCTGACCTGGAGCAATCCGCCCACCTCGGCCTCCCAGAGTGCTTGGATTACAAGCATGAGCCACCGCGCCCGGCCTTGAATTGTTTTTTAATCTTCTGCCAATCTCTGCCTTTTAATTAAAGTGTTTAATCAATTTATATTTAATGTAATTACTAATAAGGCAGGACTTATTTCTATCATTCTTCTACTTGTTTTCTATGTCTTATGCCTTTTTGCTTTTATTCCTCCATTACTTACTTCTTTTGTGTTAGATACTTTTTAGTATATAATTTTAATTCTGTTATTGCTTCTTTTACCATGTTTTTTGAATTATTTTCTTAGTGGTACCTTTAGGGATTACAATTAACATTATAACTTTTAACAGTCTAGTGTGAATTAATACCAATTTAATTTTGATAATATGAAAAAACTTTGTTCCTATATGGTTCCACTCCCTCTCCTCCATTGTGCTGTTATTGTCATATACATTATATGTTTTTACATTGTTTGCCTATCAATGCAGATTTTATAATTATTGCTTAATGCAGTTGTCTTTTAAATAAGATAAGAGGGAAAAAAGAGATACAAAAAAAATATACTTGTACTGTCTTTTACATTTGTCTGTGTAGTTATTTTTAGTGATAGTACAGGCGTGAATGGCACCCCCCGAAATATATTAATATATCATGTCCTAATCCTCAGAATTTATGAATGTTACCTTATTTGGAAAAAGAAGTTCTTTGAAGATATAATAAAGTTAAGGATCTTAAAATGAGATCATCCTGGATTATCCAAAGGGGTCCTAAATTCTATGCCAATTCTCTTATAAGAGACACACCAAAAAGAAGACAGACACAGAGGAAAAAGTGATGTGAAGACAGAGGCAGAGATTGGATAGATACAGCTACAAGCCCAGGAATTCTGTGAAGCCATAAGAAATCAAATGTTAATCTCATTTAGGATTCTCTGTATGTGATAAGTCACTTCTATCTTGCTGCTTTCAAGATTCTCTCTTTGTCTTTCAACACAGAGTTTGGTTATCATGTGTCTACATGTGTATCTCTTTGGTGTTATTTTAGTTACAGTTATTTTAGGTCTTTGATGCATAGATTAATGCTTTTTCAAATTTGAAAAGGTTTTGGCCATTATGTCTTCAATTATTCTTTTTGCCTCTTTCTCTCCTCTCCTTCTGGGACTCCCATTATGCATATTTGGTATGCTTGATGGTGGCCCACAGGTCTCATAAAACTGTTCACTTTTCTTCATTCTTTTTTCTTTCTATTCCTCAGATTGAATAATCTCAGTTAATCTATCTTCAAGGTCAATGATTCTTTCTTCTGCTTGTTCAAGTCTGCTATTGAGGTACTCTAGTGAATTTTCATTTCAGTTTCTGTACTTTTCAGCTACAGAATTTCTCTTTGGCTCTATTGTTTAGAAAAAATTTCTATGTCTTTATTGATAATTCTTTTTGTCAAGACATCATACTTATACTTTCTTTTAGTCCCTTAGAAATGTTTTTCTTTTTCTTTTCTTTTTTTTTTTTTTTTCTTTTTGAGACAGAGTCTCACTCTGTTGCCCAGGGTAGAATGCAGTGGCGTCAGCCTAGCTGACAGCAACCTCAAACTCCTGGGCTCAAGAGATCCTCCTGTCTCAGCCTCCCAAGTAGCTGAGACTACAGGCATAGGCCACCATGACCACTTAATTTTTTCTACTTTTAGTAGAGATGGGGTCTCACTCTTTCTCAGGCTGGTCTTGAGCTCCTGACCTCAAGAAATCCTCTGGCCTTGGCCTTCCAGAGTGCTAGAATTATAGGCTTGACCACAGCAACTGGCCTAGACATTGTTTCCTTTAGTTCTTTGAACATATTTAAAATAGCTAATTTAAAATCTTTATCTAGTAAGTCCAATGTCTAGGCTTCCTTGGGGACAGTTTCTATTGTTTTTTTTTTTTCCTTTTCCTGTTTATGGGCCATATATTCTTGTTTCTTTACATAGCTCATACCTTTTTGTTGAAAAATGGATACTAAAATAATGTGGCAATTCTGGAAATCAGATTCTTTCTCCTCCAATTTATTGTTGTTGTTATTTGTTTAGTAACTTTTTTGAACTAATTCTGTAAAGGTTATATTCTTTGTCATATATAGTTAGTGAAGTCTCTGCTCAGTTAGCTTAGTGGCCATCCAATCACTGAACAGAGATTATTTAGAGGCCTGGAACCAGTAAGTCTCCCACCCTTTGCTAAAGGGTTCTGAAAGCATTGGGGTATGCCTTCAATCTTCAGTCAGGCAACTGGCAATTCTACTTTACCCTTCACTTCCTGCTTGTGCAGAGTCTCAAAACCAGCCAGAGGTGAGAGCTCAGGGCCTTCTCAGGTTTTCCTTGAGCACTCACACAGCCCTACTCATGTAGGTGGTCTTCTAGCTTGCTGAGAATATGTCAGAGCTTTTCAAAGCCCCTGTGGACATCTCATTGCCCAGCTTTCCTTTTAGGCTTTTTTGTTACCCTGTTCTTTACCCCAACTGGTATTCACTTCCTCAGGCAGTCACAAAGTAATCAATTGCTTTTAATTGATTTCATCAAATGCCCCCGTGAAATGTCTTTTTCTACATTTGCATTTCTGATGCAGGTCAAATAAAGACAGCCTTGCAAATGGAATCTTCCAGGGCCTCTTCAGATAGGTCAAATAATGACAATTCTCTGTGAATGAGGCTTTAAATGTGCTTCTGCCACATTCTGCCCTTCTGTTGACTGCCTTTCTGCTGGTTTTCACAATTGAGAGCTGTTGGTTTTGAAAATGTGTGCAGAGCTGGGATAGGGGGTAAGGAGTTGTAGTGTGTGTGGAATGGGAATAGGGCAAATTAAAATGCCATCAAGATTTCTGTTATCACCGAGATTCAGCCATCTTTCTTAAATGCTCTCCAGACTGCTTCGAACCTTTGGTTAATTTCCACAATTCTGAAATAGTTGATTCTGGCCATTTTTGCCAGTTTGTTCATTGCTTCTATAGAGGAGGAAATTTTTAGAGTTCTTTACTCCACCATTTTTGCTGATGTCTCCCTAATTTATTGTTGTTATGATTTCTTTTTTACTCAAGAATCATTACTTCTTAAAGAGTACTTTAAGTACTCTTTAAGTATGGTACACTTTAAGTATGGTAATAGGACATTTGTGAGAGTATTTCCATGGGAATTACTAGTTTCCTAGTTCTTGGAAAACTTATCATATTACTGTAAAGTTTTTCAGTGGTGAAAGAAACAGAGAAAGAGAGGGGCCAAACAACGTGGCACTCCCAGATGAGGTTTTGGGGTCCCAAAAGGTGGGGGGGGGCCCAGAAGTCGCACCCATTTGAAGGCGGTGAGGCCTTTTATACCATTTGGGCTGGGCTAGGGACTTTTCAGGGGAAGAGCTGGGGTGACCTTTGGTGGTCATTGAGAAATAGGAGGGGCTGGTGGCATTTGCGGAATCCAGGAGCCAAAACTTTCTTATCTGGGTGGACATCTGGGTGTGGTTTCTCTCTGCAGGGCCTGGCAGTTTGTCCTTGGTGGGTTTGGTCTCATGAGCCTTTTCTTTTTTGATCTAGGGAGAGGAGGGGGCCCGGCCACTAGCCTTACAATTATTACTCACCAAATCATCAAAACAATGGATTTTCTCCCATGGACAGAAGTTTTGTTAGTTTTCTCTTCTTTATTAGAAATATTTATTAAAATATGTTCATCTACATATTAACAGATTTATTAAGATATAACAACCACTGCAATGTATTTCAATACTGATCTGAAAAACGAAAACTGTAAAAAAATTGTAATAATTAGGAGAGGATTTTGAAACATTGAATATTTAATGATATTAAGGAATTATTGTTAGTTTTTGCTGGTGGGAAAGTGGCACTGCACTTATACATATTTAAAGAGTTCTTGTCTTTTAGAGATGCATGCTGAAATATTTACAGATGATATCTAGCATTTCCTTTAAAATAATATGAGGAAATGGGTTGAAGTGGGTGGTGTGAACTAAAATAAAATCTTAAGGTTCCCCAGCCCCACTGGCTGACTGAATGGACCCGCTCCTGGCCAAAGAGGTATCCTAAAACTAAATTGCCTGCCTTGAGAAGAAAGGTCAGATGTGCCTCATGCGCCCCTCCCTTCTTGGAGACATCCTTTGTAACTGATTAACAGGTCTAAGGGCATGCAAGACACACCTGCAGGTCCTCAATTTACACAACATATATGTCAGGTGGCTTGTCTCTGATTAACAGACCTCATTATCTTAAAACTGTTAGACAAAGCTTCATGTCTTTAACTAATTACAATCAAAGAATCTTTAAACCCACCTATAACCTGTAAGGCAGCCCCCTTGATATGGCCCACCTTTTTAGGCCAAAGCAATATATGTCCTCCACGTATTGATTTATGACTTTACCTGTAATCCTTGTCTCCCTGAAATATATAAAACCAAACTGTAACACTGCCACATCCAGTCCACTTGCTCAAGGCTTCCTGGGCATGGCTCCAGGTCATGGTCCTCAAATTTGGCTCAGAATAAACCTTTTACAATTATTCTACAGAGTTTGGCTTCCTTTCCATTGACAGTGGGTTGCAACAAGACTGGCTATGGGTTGATAATTGTCTAAACTGGTTGATGTGTACAAAGGGGTTCATTATACTATTCTACTTTTCCATGTTTGAAATTGTCCATAATAAATGCTTTGGTAGTTTATCTTTTAATGCATATTTCCTTGAGCCTGGGCCTGTGAGGAATTTTAGTAATTTCTACTGGGTATATCTTAAAGCAAAGGTTACAAACAGGTGGCTCTTGGACTGCATTTAGCCCAGAGGCATGTTTTGTTTGGCCAGTACCATGTTTTTAAAATATATATATATATATTAGTACCAACATTTAAAAATAGAGAAATTTCAGATAATCATTTAGATTTCATATTTCTCTTAAAACCATTGGAAACTCTGGCTACACTGCAACCTCACCCCACATGGTGACAACCTGCTGGAGCTGAAAGTTTCTGTCGCTTCCAGAGAAAGAAGGCCACAGTGCCCTTCTCTAT
>VSMD01132915.1:0-28298 GCA_008750895.1 Mirza zaza
TTTGAGACAGAGTCTCACTTTATTGCCCAGGCTAGAGTGAGTGCCGTGGCGTCAGCCTAGCTCACAGCAACCTCAAACTCCTGGGCTCAAGCAATCCTGCTGCCTCAGCCTCCCAAGCAACTGGGACTACAGGCATGCGCCACCATGCCCGGCTAATTATTTTTTCTATATATATTAGTTGGCCAATTAATTTCTTTCCATTTATAGTAGAGATGGGGTCTCGCTCTTGCTCAGGCTGGTCTCAAACTCCTGAGCTCAAATGATCCGCCCACCTCGGCCTCCCAGAGAGGTAGGATTACAGGCGTGAGCCACTGCGCCCGGCCCAAAGAGTTCCTTTAAATATTGAGTTCTACCTAATATGCTTATTAATATTTAGATCATTACTTCTAAAAAGAACCAAAGGGCTGGGAGGCAGAGCAAAAAATACTTAGATATTAGCATCTCTGAAACACTTAAATTAACAAAAAATATTTCAGTTACAAATTTCATGTAGCTGTTTAGATTAAATCATCTAATTAAACACTCCTTCAACGTAATTCTAAGCACTGCATTAAGTACCTTAGTGGAAAAAGTGAGGATTAAGATACGCAGCCTCTCCCTAGGTCAGGGGCCTTCCCAGGGAAGAAGAGTGGACACTTGAGCGCTGGTAAAAGTGAGTCCATCAACCACATGAAGCTGTAGGGAGTAGGCAAGTACAGTGCCACTGTGAGTCTAAGGGGGCCTGGAAATATTCTGTGAACCATATTATAAAAAATAAATGCTCCAAGAGAGGTGTGGATATCGTCTAATAGGGCTGTGGAAAAGAAAGCACCATAGGATTGGGAAGGTTCCAGAAAGAAAGTAGCTAGTGGTGAGTCTTCACAGATGGGTAGCATATCGACTAGCAGAAGTTAGGATTGTAGAGGTTCCTAGTGTAGGAGCTACATGATGGGAATATGCACGGAATATTGAGGGAAGTGAGTGGTGTAGGTGAATGGCACACAGAATTCTTAAAACGTGGGGTGGGACATAGGATGGTAAGGTAGACTGAAGATAGGTCTGGGAGCTTTAAATGAGGGTGAACTGTGGAGTTGGAACGTTTTTAATAGGGTTTGTTTATGAGGCTGTCTTGTAAGCATCATGCATATGTTAACTCATCTAATCCTTACAATCAGCCCTGTGTAGAAGAGGCTACAGTGAGCAATAGACTAAGTAATGTGAATAAATCTGTTTTAGGGTGAATGTTCTTGACCAAAGTTGGAAAAATATGTACAAGAGAAATCCCTTGGGAGACTTATATTGTGATGTGGGTGTTACGAGCCTCAATGGCGTGGTCTGGAGTTACGGTTGTGGGAATTTGAAAGGAAGGCTAAAAAACTAGGGACATTTTTTGAGGTAGAATTAATGGGGCTTTGTTAACTAGGAAGCCCTTGTCAGGTAGTTCCAACATGATGCAGAGTGCTAAATTGACTTGGTATAGTGAGTGAGAGGAAGAAAGAAACTTTCTGAAACTAGGAAGATGATGACATTGTTGATCAAGGTCAAGTGGAAATTGAGATCCATTGTAGATTTTTGAATATGAGGTTCTGTTAGGAGATCCTTGGGAGGCGTAGTAGGTAGCTAGAAATAAGGATTGGAAAATCAGGAGAGAGGGAAGAGTCCTGCGAATCAAGGTAGATGTCGGAATGCTGCGACTCATGAGGTCACCTAGAGAGAGAAGAAAACAGAACAGAAGCAGCTGGTTGAAAGAGGCCTGAGGAGGAGCAGTCAGAAGGCAGGGTGATCACTGGTGCTCTGACCGCAGCTGCGGGATCACAGAGCCTAGGTGACTGAACAGGTCCAGGGTGACGTCTAGGGTGAGTGGCATGGAGGTGCACATGGTTTTCAGAATGAGAATGTGATACTGTGATGGTAGGGAGGTGATTTCTTCCAGAAGGTTCCTAGCAAAGCAAAGGAGATGGCAGAAAGAACTTTCAGTGGTCTCTCTCTAAGATGGCATGTGCTAAGCAGTGGGGCTAATCTGAAGCATTGGCTACCACTTTTCCTGCCTTTTCCAGGAAACAGGAAGTAAAAGGGCCAATTGTTTAAATGTATTGGACCTTTGTTTTATTTAAGATACAGTACTCACAGATAAACCATATTTAGTTCCTGCTGTGTTTAGTTTATTATAATAACTCACTTCCTCTTCAGTTGTTTAAAAGGCGAAAGCATGGGACAATGGTAAAATTAATAAAATTATGGTTTCTATACTAGGGTTTTGTCTCCTTTCTCACCTAGGCTCCTGATGAAATGTATTGAGGGAAAAGCAGCAGGTGTTTCCTTTCCTGCTCCCATTGCCCACAATCTGCAGAACATTTATATTTAAATAAATTGTTCTGATTTCCTTAGTAATAAGTGATAAATGGATTTGGGTACATTTAATCTAGATGGAGAAGTAACTTTTCTAAGCAGTCACTAATATATGGTGTCCCGAAAATCTTAGTGTAGTTTTGAGCTATGATAATTTCAGAAGTGTATGTGCTTCAAACTTACCAAAAAATTCTTTTTACAAAATTACTTAAATTTCTTATGTACTTATTTATCTTTGTAATTTTGAATAATAATAAACTTAATGTTTTCAGTCTCTTTAAAGATGGTACATATATCATTAAGAGCCAGACTGGTCTATTCCTCTTTTCGTAAGGCAATAAGTACTTATTAGATTCAAATAGTAGGAGACTTTTCTAATCATTGGCTTTTGTGGTTTGCCCTCTCCCCACAGACTATTTGGACCTTATTCACTGAGAACAGTATTTCCCACAGTACACTGGTGGCATTATTCTATCACTTTGTTCAAATAGTTCATAAAAAAAATGTCAGTGTGCAGTATCGAGAATATGGCCTTCATGCTGCTGGGCTTTATTTTTTGCTACTAGAAGTACCAGGTATGTATACTTGATGTGATGGGACGAATCTTTTGTCATTTTTTCTTTCCACATTATTTTCAATTCTTATACTTTGTTTCTTCAGTTATAAAATGGGGCAATGATAACCCATGTTATGGAATTGTTCTAAAGATTAAGTGAGCATGTCTGTGAAGTTATAGGTGTTTGAAAAGTTTCTTTCCCTTTTTTCTTTACATGTGTTTGTCTTCTGAAATTATGCTGTCTATAACCAAAATCAAATAATCCAAGAGGAATTGCAAGAGCATCACTCCCACCCCCACCTCGCCACCCAAGCATAACATTCTGATAGTGCCCTTTTCTCTTCCTGACTTCCTATCCAAACTGAAAAAATTGCTATGGGAAGTCATTGTATTATCTCTCTCCTGTGTGGGTGTTGCAAAGTAGGTTAAAACCATTCTAATCAAGAGAGCATGAGAGTAGCTAGTAAGTCTTGATGAAAGAAAGCACCAATAAGGAGTCTTCTATGAGCACTGTTTTGCTTCTGCATTGTCAGAGTACTTAAGTCGCCTGTTCCTCCTGTGGGCAGTGAAGAAGTCCATTCTCTCTTCCCCAAACCCAAGGCAAGATCAAGTAGAACATAAGAGGTTGAACTGGAGGACTCAAAATTCATGTGGAAAAGAAAATCACAAAATTTTCAACTTGCTTCTTGTCATTGTTTACATAAATGCATATGTAATTAATGCTAAGGATTTATTCCATATGATTTGGGAACAGGTAAAAAGGTATTTAAAGCCTTAAACCCCAAATTATGCTATTGTTAATGCTCTTGTAAAGATTTTTCAAATAAGTTCCTAAAGAACTTTGTTGCTAAGCAATATCTCAGTTGTCACTGGGCTCACTCTCCAAAAAGTAGTGGTTTTAGAAACCCAGTTTCACTCTTCTCTTCCCTCGCTAGATGCAGTTCCTTCTGATTAAGGTTGAGATTTATGCCAGAGCAAAGAGGTAGCTGTTAGTGCAGACCACTTGCTGCTTTCCAGCAAGCCGTATTCTTGCCAATCACCTTCTATTTTTAAATGTTTCTGGATTATAGTTGGGATGCTGTTGATACATAATATTCAATCATAGTATGTTCTTTTTTTTATTTTTTAAGATTATTTTGCCTATTCTGGGTCCCTTGCATTTCCATGTGAATTTTAGGATCTGTGTGTAAATTTCTACCCAAAAAGGCAATTGGAGTTTTGACAGGGATTACATTGAATCTGTATATCAGTTTGGGGAGTATTGCCATCCTGACAACATTAGGTCTTCCAATCCATGACTGCAGGATATCTTTCCATTTATTTTAGATCATCATTAATTTGTTTCAATAATGTTTTATAATTTTGAGTGTACAATTCTTACACTTTCTTTTTAAAATTTATTCTTAAGTATTTTATTCTTTTTGATGCTATTGTAAATGAAATTGTTCTCTTAATTTCATTTTCAGGTTGTTTATTGGTAGTATATATTATAGAAGTACAATTGATTTTTGATAATTGGTCTTATATCCTACAATCTTGCTGAATTCATTTATTGGTTCTAACAAGGTTTTCTTTATATGAAATCATGTCCTTTGTCAATAGCTTTACTTCTTCCTCTCAGTCTGGATACCTTTTCTTTCTTTTTCTTGCCTGATTGCCCTGGCTAGAACCTCCAGTACAATGTTTAATAGACGTAGAGGGTGGACATCCTCATCTTATTGCTGATCAAAGAAATATCCAGTTTCTTGTCTTTAAGTATGATATTACCTGTGGGTTTTTAAAGGATGTTCTTTAATTCCTAGTTTGTTGAGTGTTTTATGAAAAGTTGTTGGATTTTGTCATTTGCTTTTCTGCATCTGTGAAGTGATCATGTGGTTTTTGCTTTTTATTCTAATAATATGGTATATTACATTGGTTCATTTTTGTGTATTAAAACAGTTTTGCATCACCTTGGTCATGGTCTGTAATCCTTTTTATATCTTGACAGATTTAGTTTGCTAATATTCTGTTGAAGATTTTTATGTCTGTATTCATAAAGGATATTGTTTTTTTGAGATGTCTGTCTGGCTTGGGTATCTGGGTAGTAACAGTCTGTAGAATGAGTTATGTGTAGGGTTCCTTCCTCTTCTGTATTTTGGAAGAGTTTGTGAAAACTTGGTTTTCTTTTTTCCTTAGATTTTTGGTAGAATACACTAGTGAAATCATTTGGGCCCAGATTTTTTTTTTTAATAAGTTTATGTTTGTAGAATCTGTAGTGATATCTCTCCTCTTTCATGCCTGATATTGGTGATTTCTATTTCTTTGTTTTTGTTTAATCAGTCTAGATAGAGGTTTATTAATTTTATTGATCATTTTGAAGAACCTGCTTTTGATATTATTGATTATAATCTATTGTTTGTCCATTTCTTGTTTCATTGATTTCTGGTGTTATGGCTATTATTTCCTTCCTTCTTACTTTAGGTTTAATTTGTTCTTATTCTGGCTTTTTTTCTTTTTCTTGTTCTGACTTTTGAAGGTGAATGCTTAGATCCTTGTTCTCACATACTTTGTTTCTAATGTTAAGTGTTTAATGCTATAAATTTCTCTCCAAATACTGCTTTATCTATATCCCACAAATTTTGATATATTTTCATTATCTTTTAGGTCAAAGTGAGTTTCAGATTTTTCTTGTGATTCTTCTTACACCTGAGTTGTTTAGTACATTGAGTTTAATTTCCAAATATTTAAAGACTTGACTGAAATCTTATTGTAATTGATTTCTATTTTAATTGTGTTGGGATCTTTGTATGATCACAGTACTTTTAAATTATTGGCTTTATTTTTAATACCCCTGCATAGAGTCTGACTTGGTGAATCTTCTATTTGTGTTTGACCAGAATGTGTATCCTGCCTTTGTTGGATCTAGTGTTCTGTAAATATCAATTAGGTCAAGTTGGTTGCAAATATCATTCAAGTCTTTTATAATCTTCCTGATATTATATTTATTTGTTCTATGAATTAATGAGAGAGGAATGTTGAAATCTCCAAGTGTAATTGTCAGTTTATCTATCTCTCCTTTCAATTCTGTCACAGCCTGACAGATACAAATGTATTTCTGATTGTTATATCTTGCTGATGGATTGATCCTTTTAGTATTATGTTACGGCTCTGTTTTTCTGATTATATTCCTTGGCTTAAAGTCTACTTTGGGCCGGGCGCGGTGGCTCACGCCTGTAATCCTAGCTCTCTGGGAGGCCGAGGTGGGCGGATCATTTGAGCTCAGGAGTTCCAGACCAGCCTGAGCAAGAGCGAGACCCCATCTCTACTATAAATAGAAAGAAATTAATTGGCCAACTAATATATATCGAAAAAATTAGCCGGGCATGGTGGCACATGCCTGTAGTCCCAGCTACTTGGGAGGCTGAGGCAGCAGGATTGCTTGAGCCCAGGAGTTTGAGGTTGCTGTGAGCTAGGCTGACGCCACGGCACTCACTCTAGCCTGGGCAATAAAGTGAGACTCTGTCTCAAAAAAAAAAAAGTCTACTTTGATAATAGGATGGCCATTACAGTTATCTTTTGATTTGTCCTTGGTTGGTACACCATTTCTCATGCATTTGTTTGTAACCTATCTGTGTGTTCACATTTAAAGGGTTTCTTGTAGACTGCCTGTCATTTGGTCATGTTTTTTATCCATTCTGACGTTTGCCTTTATATTGGAATGTCTAAACTATTTAAATAATTACACTTAATGTAATTATCAATATGATTAGGTTTCTGCCATCTTTGGATTTTTTTTTAAATCTGTTTTTGGTTCCATTTTTTCCTCTTCCCATCTTATCATGGATTGAGTACTTTTCTAATATCCCATATTATCTCCTCTGTTGGCTTACGAGCTGTATATCTTTGCATGTATGTGTATGTTTAAAGTTCTTGCTTTGTGTATACAATAAGCACTTTTAACTGTCTACCTTCAGATAATATTATATCAATTTATATATGATGTAAGAGCCATAAGACAGTATATTTTCCTTTCTCCCCTCCTCTTCTTTTTTTTTGAGACAGAGTCTTGCTCTATTGCCCCAGCTAGAGTGCTGTGGCATCAGCCTAGCTCACACCAACCTCAAACTCCTGGGCTCAAGTGATCCTCCTACCTCAGCCTCCCAAGTAACAGGGACTACAGGCACATACCACCATGCCCAGCTAATTTTTTTCTATTTTTAGTAGAGACAGGGTCTCACTCTTGCTCAGACTGGTCTTGAACTCCTGACCTCGAGCGATCATCCTACCTGGCCTCCCAGAGTGCTAGGATTATAGGAGTGAGCCACCGCGCCCAGCCTCTCCCCTGCTATTCTTTGTGCTTAGTTATATATTTTATTTCTACATGTTATAAACTGTACAATTCATTCTTAACATTTCTCCTTTAACTATCTTTTATAGAACTTTTTAAAAACAAGAAAATTGTCTTTTATATTTAAAAGATTTCATCTCATATAATTTTCCTTTAGCAAGAAAAAAAAATTTTTTTAACATTTCTTGTAATGCAAATCTGCCAGCCATCAACTTTCTTGATTTCACCTTCAAAAATGTTTTTGCCTAATGTAGAATTCTAGGTTGACAGGTTTTGGAGGTTTTTAAATTATATTATCTATGCTTTGATGTGATTTCATTGGTGTTTATCATGTTTGGGTTCACTGAGCTTCTTGGATCTGTGAATTTAATAGTCTCAACACATTTAGAAATTTTTAAGTTATTTCTTCAAATGTTTTCTTCATTCCCCTTATTACTGGGACTCCAGTTACTCCTATCTTTGACAGCATGATAGTATTCCATAAGTCACTAAGTCTATTAAGTTTTTTGGTTCCTGTGCTTCTGTTATATCTTTAAGTCTGCTTATCTTTGTCTCTGTAATGTCTAATCCACTATTAAGCCCATCTAGTAATGTTTTGTTTTCAGATCAAGGAAGTCCCATTTGATTCTTTTAAAATTTTTTTCATTTCTCTCCTTATTATGCTAATATTCACTTTTAATTCTTGAGCTTATTTATAATATCTGCTTTAAGGTTATTGTCAGCTAGCTCCATTGTACCTCTGTCATTTCTTAGACTATTTCTATTGGCTGATTTTTCTTTTTATCATTGGGCACATTTCCATTACTGGGCACACCCAGTAATTTTTTACTGGATCCTGGACATTTGTTATGTTAGGTTATTGAGTGTCTGAATTTTGTTGTTTTCCTTTAAATAATGTTGAAGTATGTTTTGATAGGCAACCATTGATCTTTTGGGGGCTTGTTTTAAAACTTTGTCAGGGCAGATACAAAGTAGCCTTCACTGTATATCCAGTTTAGCCCTGCTATTAAAGTATGTTTCTTCTTAGGTCTCTACTGAATGCTCCAGATGTTTAACAAGGTCTGGAATGTGTCTCAGCTGTGTGAATTGTGAATGTAATTTACCTTCTAGCTTCTTAGAAATATTTTTTTGCCCTCTGCGATGGAAGTTTGCCCCATACATGCATAGCTTCTATTCAGCCCTATGCAGATTTCTGGAGCTCTTTTTCTGTGTAGCTTCCTCTACTCTAGTACTCTATTCTAGAATAGCCATTAAATTACATCTCCCTGTCTTTCTGACTCTGATTTTTCAACTTAGTAAGACCATCATAATCTGCTTGGATCCACCATTTCTCTGCTGTTGTCCAGAAATTGCCTCTGGATATAAAACTGAGGCAATTTTAGAGTGTACCTCCTTTTCTCAGAGATTGCATTCTTTATGTTGCCTGGTGCCCAGTGTCTTAAAATGGTTATTTTATAAATTTTCATCCAGTTTTATAGTTGTTTACAGCAAGAGAACAAGTGTAAAATCAGTTACTTTATCATGAACAGATGTGGAAATCTTGTTATTTATTTCCAATTCAGCACTATTGTTCCTTCTACTAAGGCTGAAGTTGACAATGGTACTCTTTTGCTAAAGGTTCATTGTTATTCCAAGTTAGTGAAAAGCCTGTATTATGCTTTTAAACTTTTAATCTGTTGTTAAAGACATATTTCAAGATGATGAAATCTAGCCTGCTTACTCTTTTTTCTTTATGAACAGGCAGTGTAGCCAATCAAGTATTCCACCCAGTGATGTTTGACAAATGCATTCAGACCCTAAAGAAGAGCTGGCCTCAGGAATCTAACTTGAATCGGAAAAGAAAGAAAGAACAGCCTATGAGCTCTCAGGCTAATCCAAGGAGGCATAGAAAAAGAGGAAAGCCACCCAGGAAAGAAGATATTGAGGTTAAGTAATAAATTGAATAATGAAACATATCTATACAAACACATGATTTTATTTATTTAAGGATTGACTTTTAAATATGATTTCAGGCATCATGATTATAACCAAAAGGTCCTAAACTATCATCAGCTATTCAATACTACTTTAAGTTGCCTCTTGGGCTTCGTATACTTCTAAGGGCACATTTCTGCTTTGCCATCTTTCCAGTGTCCTGATGATCTCTCCCCAGCCTCGTTCCCAAGTGTGCTTGACAACATTCTGTTGTATTTGCCACATTATCTTATTGTCTTTAGAGGGGTTGGTTGAAGTATCCTGAAGGCTCTTGTCCTTAAGAGCAGGATACAATAGCATTAATTCCAAATTCTTGTGTGACAAGGTAGGGTGGTAGAGGTTCATTGACATCAAAAATTCTAAGAAACACAGGAATTCTCATTGACAAAAAAAACACAGAGCTAGAAACTATAGTGGCCATCTAACCCAGTGATTTACCATTGTGACCATGGAGACCTGGAACAGTCAGGCAACCTGGTCAAAGTCATGTCACCTCAGCATCAGGTACTACCTGGAGTTTAACTGGATTTGGTTTGGGTAAATTGAAAACCATGGGACAAAGTGCTAGGCATTATTACATAGTCATGTATATATTTCTTCATAATCTAGATGGATGAAATTATAGAACAAGAGGATGAAGAAAATATTTATTTTTCTGCCCGGGACCTTTCTCAAATTCGAAATGCCATTTTTCATGTTTTGAAGAATTTCTTAAGGCTTCTGCCTAAGTTTTCCCTGAAAGAGAAGCCACAATGTGTACAGAATTGTATAGAGGTAAGTGAAAATTCTAAGAATCTTAAGGCAAATTCAAAGGGTATAGACTATAGCTAATACTTAATGAGTACAAAAAATCAGGCCTTTTTTTGGTATTTGTTTTCCAGGTCTTTGTTACTTTAACTAATTTTGACCCAGTTCTTCATGAATGTCATATTACACAAATCAGGTGAGCCATTAAATCTTCCAGTGCTACAATTTTAATATAATAATTTTTGCTCCAGGAGTAATATCAATGCCATTTTATCCTAATTGGCATACAGGTAGAATTTATTCATTTAAATATGACTTCTAGAGATAAGAAATATTCCAAGTAAAATTATATCCATTAACTAATGTTTTGCCTTTTTTCTTTAGAGATCTTAACCAAGCAAAATACATACCTGAACTGGCCTATCACGGGTTGTATTTGTTGTGCTCCCCAATTCATGGCGAAGGAAATAAGGTAAAGGAGAAAAAGATCTAATTTAGTTACTAGTTGAGTTGAAAGCAGGTGAACCATACAATGGAAAGACATTAAAAGCATTTGATGGCACAGGGCAGTGGCTCACACCTGTAATCCTAGCACTCTGGGAGGCCCAGGTGGGAGGATCACTTGAGGTCAGGAGTTTGAGACCAGCCTGAACAAGAGCGAGGCTTGTCTGCTAAAGATAAAAAAATTAGCCCAGTGTGGTGGTACCTGCCTGTAGTCCTAGCTACTTTGGAAGCTGAGACAGAGGATAGCTTAAGCCCAGGAGTTTGAGGTTTCAGTGAGCTATCATGCTGCCAAGACACTTCAGCCTGGGCAACAGAGCAAGACTCCGTCTCAAAAAAAAAGCATTTGATGTAACACCATTTTAACTTACTAGGTCATTTTCATGACCTTATATTATTTGTATAATAAAGCTTATCTCTATTTCTATTTGCTGGCATTTCTTCATTGCCAAATTTATATCAAAATACTTGTTGGCCACAGCAAATTATTGTTAGGTTTCAGACAGAAAAAAATGGTTCTGTGTAAATAAGGTAGGAAGAACAGATAAGCTACTGAACAGTTACTTTCATAAAAGTATTTATCAAATTGTTTTGAAAACAAGAACAGTCATAGAATTTTCAAATTTCTGTCAGTTCACGTGTGCTTTAGTATTTCTGTTTGTATTATTTTCGTTGGTATCCTTACAGGAATTTTATAGGTTCCCATTCCTGGTTAGAATTGTTATCTGGGTTTTGCTCCTCATGTTACCTTAATATTGTCACTACCATAAACATTGAAATTAGGGTTATTCATGGTTGGTAGTGCTAAACTTAGATGTCATTAATAAAACAGTAACGCTTTGCAAAAACTGTGGTGAACAGGGCATGTGGCTTCTGATGGCCATGACACAGTTAATTTGCAGAGACAACAGTGTAGTGGTTAAGAAGAAGGTTTGGGGATACTTAGGGTTTTGCACATATGTGTTCAAATTCTGACTTCGCTACTTACTAGCCATGTGTCCTTATATGAGTTGTAAGACCTGACAAAAGTGTCAGATTTCACATCTGGATAAAAGGACAAAATTCTTACTTTCCTCATATATTTGTCACAGGATTAGGTGAAATTAGCATGTCAGATGCTAAGCACAATGCCTGTTGTTTAGAAAACATTCAATATTTTATGTTTTATGTCTTTCTCATTTCTGTGTGCTTGAAATACCAATGTGATGGAATTCATAGTAATGCTTTCAATTTCCATGCCATTTTTTAACATTTTAAAAGAAAAAAATAGTTGGGAAAATTTATCCTTTTAGGTCTACTGTTTCTCTAAAGATATATTTTTTTAATTGTAAAAGTATTGACTTGATGTTAGGCAACCATGGTTTTAGCCAGATCTTTAATTATTTATCCTTGGACAGCCCACCTTTGGAGTTTTTTTTAATTATCTGTAAAATGGAAATTATTCATATACTCATGGAGTTTTGTGAGGTTTTAAATTAAATATAGTAAATCTAGCTGTATATATGAAAGTGCTTAATGTAGTACCTACCATATACTTGTTTTTTCAGCAAATGTTTTATTTACTGGATGAAAGAATTAGTTGACTAAATTATATGAGATAATGTATTGAAAGGTGCTTTGTAAACTGCAGGTAAAATACAGTGTAAACTATCCTTCTTCACCACTTCCCACCCCACTTTTTTTCTGAGACAGGGTCTCACTCTGTTGCCTCATCAAGAGTGCAGTGGCATCATCATAACTCACTGCAACCTCAAACTCCTGGGCTCAAGCAAGCCTCCTGCCTCAGCCCTACAAGTAGCCGAAACTACCAGGCACGCCACCACACTCAGCTTATTTTTCTATTTTTTTGTAGTGACAGAGTCTTGCTGTGTTGCTCAAGCTGGTCTCAAACTCTTGATTGACCTCAAACAGTCCTCCCACCTCACCCTCCAAAAGTGCTAGGATCATAGGCATGAGCCACTGTGCCCAGCCATGTTCCCCTTTTTCTAATAAGGGAATATTAGTAACATTCTGTGCCATTTATAAATACGACAATGAATTGCCCTAATTTCTGACTTATAATATGCAGGAGATGGGGAGAGAAACTGGATGATGTTCTTGTCATTATCAGCAACTCTTTTACACTCTTTACATTGTATAGTACATTTATCAAATACCTGATAATTATCTAAGAAATACATCCCTAGTCTTCAGCCAGCAATTATGCTAATCTGACTTACCTTCAGATGACTTGAAATGGTTTCCTAGAGTCTGTGTCACTATGTTTAAGCTCCTTGGGTACTATATCAGGCTTTAAATTGAATTTTTTTTTCTCTTCTAGGTTATCAGTTATGTGTTCCATCAAATGCTCAATGTAATATTAATGTTAGAAGCAGGTGAAGGATCCCATCACACTCCCCTTACTATTACTTCCCAAGTCATCAATCAGAGAAACCAGGCAGTCCAGTTTATCAGGTGAAGCATACACATCTTGAATTTTCACTCTCTTCATCTCTTCCTCAGTCATCTGTGCCCTGTGCTAACCAAGATTTCTGACACTTACAGAATTAGAATTCCTGGCCTGATGGTGGCTTGGGGGGCCAAAATAAGGCACTTCATAGCTAATCGGGTTCATGTGGTCTGTGTCACTGTTGGTTGCCCCTGAGTGGGGTATTGTTAAAGAAGTAAGGAATCTGCAGCTTGGGGGCCAGAGCCAGCCTCCAGCGTGACTGCATCCAGCCTGGGAGGTCAGCCCCTGAGAGGACAGTCACCTCTCCTTTTTTCCATCATTGTCTGCTTTAGTGTTTACTACCGCAGCACATCTGCCTCTTCTTTCTCTTTTCTATTTCTCTCTGCTCTACGTCTCTTTGCATTTGTTCTTTGTAACTTTTTCTTTGATTCTTCTCACTTTTCTGTTCCTCTCCCCCTACAGAAAATACTTCCTGAAGGGAAGAATTAAGTTGCTTTTTTACTTCTTTAGCAATAATTGATAGACCACTTTTTCCCTCATGAGTCACTCATCTTCACTTAAAAAGTCTCATGTCTTAGCTTTATTAGCAAAGACATGCTTGCCGTGTCATCAGTTTTTTTCCCCTCCTTTACTGAATATTTGGCATGCAGTTTGGAAGTGGTGCAGAGAAATGGTAAGTGTGTACATACCTGCAGGTATGCACAGTATGTAGTATGGTTCAAGACTTTGGGTATGGATGATGTCATCTTGTCACTGAGCAAATGTGTCTTACTAGGGATTTTTTAAAACGTTAAATAACTAAGGTGTTTTAAGTGGAAACACTGTTGCTTTGGTTTTTCTCAGAGTTCATATCACCAATTGCAGTAATGTCGTATAATGGTACAGATAAACTTAGCA
The DNA here is from genome assembly GCA_008750895.1 of Mirza zaza. NCBI lineage: Eukaryota > Metazoa > Chordata > Mammalia > Primates > Cheirogaleidae > Mirza > Mirza zaza. The sequence goes on from VSMD01132915.1 coordinate 13,780, forward strand.
CCAAAAATGGATTAAGTCTAGGCATTGTGGTAATTTCTTCTTGTGATAAAGTTTGGAAAAGTAATCTTACAAATACATTAGAGTAGCAGTATTTCACTGAGCTATTATGAGGCAGTACTGTGTCTTACCAATTTTTATATTTACCCCAAAAGGATATATTAATATTTTACATCTTAATATGAAATTTAGTAAGTAGTCAAAAGAGTCATATGAAGATTACATTTCTGCTTTTCCCCGACGACTCAGCTACTCAGCAATAGCTCTCAAAACTATGCATAGGAAGCACTTAGTTTTCTACTACGATGTGTTATGTCTTTGCTCTTCATTCTACTGAGACAACTCTTATAATGTGGGGGTAGTTTTTAATATTTACATTGTAAATAGAGGAGTAGTGGTTTTGGAGGACAAAGTCACTTACTATATTGTAAATGGTGGATATGTTTTTCCTTTAAATAGCTCACTTGTGGATGAACTGAGGGAGAGCATATTCCCAGTCCTCCGTGTCTTACTGCAGCACATCTGTGCCAAGGTACCATTTGCTTCAGTAATAACAACACAGAAGTATGTGACTCTAAAGATGAATGTGTGTTTGTGTGTATGCATGTTCTTGGGAATGAGTCTATATCATTACTAAAAGTAGTCTTATTTAAATATTCGCTAGATGTTCCCCAGATAAAGGGTTCTGTAAAAAATTAGTTTTTATTTTGGAAAATGTCAAACACACACAGAAACGAGAAGAGGGTGGTCAACCACTACATATCCGTCACCTGTCTTCAACAATTCTGTGTCATTTACACCCCTATCACTCCCTCTAACACATGTATACACTGGATTTTTTTTCTGGGTCATCTGGAAGGAGTGATAGATTGTTTTTTTGAAGCAAATTCCATCATTTCCTTTCATACGTAATATTTTAATATGTTTCTCTAAAGAATAAAAACTCTTGAAAAACACAGCCACAAAATATTAACACACCTAAAAAAATTATACAGCAGTTCTTTTAATTTTAATAACTATCCAGTCCGTGTTCACATTTCCATAATTATCTCTTAAGTTTTTGTAACCATTTTGATTCTTGAGACCTGTGAACACTATGGGTCCATAACTCTGAAATTGTATGCTAAACTCGTATGTGCACTTTTCTGGGGAGAGTGCTTATAGATTTCTTACAAGTTAGTTTTTAAAGTGGTCTAAAACCTAAAATGTATTAGTCACTTGCCTAATATTTAAAAATCATTGAACTAGTTATGCTCACTAATTTACAACTTGTATTATAACACATTTCAGTTGTCTTGCAGGTGGATGTTAGCTTGGCAGCTTCTCTATTTTTGTGTTCCAGGTGATAGATAAATCGGAGTATCGGACCTCTGCAGCACAGGCCCTGGTCCAGCTGCTCAGTAAACTTCCCTGTGGAGAGTACGCTACATTCATTGCCTGGCTTTATAAATATTCACGAAGTTCCAAGGTACAAGATATATCTGCTCAAAGTCTTGGGTCCTAGCTCTGCAAACTTCAAATAGCAGTCAGTTCTGAATGAGGAAAAAGGTTTCTTTGATTCTTATTCCTATCTGATGGTGATTCTTATGATTTTGCTTTACCAGATCCCACACCGAGTTTTTACTCTTGATGTGGTCTTAGCTCTGTTAGAACTGCCTGAAAGAGAGGTGGATAACACTCTTTCCTTGGAGCATCAGAAGTTCATAAAGCATAAGTTCTTGGTGCAGGACATTATGTTTGACCGTTGTTTAGACAAGGCACCTACTGTCCGCAGCAAGGCATTGTCCAGCTTCGCACATTGTCTGGAACTGACTGTTACCAATGCATCGGAGAGTATACTGGAACTCCTAATTAACAGTAAGTATTGTGACTATTGTGAAATGAAACTGGTCTTGTATTTATCAAGAAATAGACTGTGAGGGAATCATTCTTTGTTGTGGCAAAAATAATAGATCTGATATGACCTATTTTTACCCTCAAACTATTTTCAGTATGTTTTATTGTCAAATAACTTTTTAAATATGCAAGCCTGATACATTTGAAAGGCCTTTGTAAAGTATTTCAAATGTTCCTAGTTTAGAGGTGAGATTGTGGACTGCCTGTACTATTACTTTGCACTGGTAGACATTGGACCCAATACCCATTTCAAGTGCATATTCAAGGAGAACATTATCAGTGGTCATCAATTTAGAGTCCATCTACCTGATCTGTAGGCCTAATTATCTTGATTTTGATCCTTCTGTGGATATTTACTTAGGGTTGATGCTACTGTAACTTTCTTTCCTTTCCTCTGTCTGCTTATTTTTAGGTCCTGCAGTTTCAGGAATAGAGAGTCACCCCGGTACCTTACTAAGAAATTCATCAGGTAATGGATCAATATATTTTCAAATACTGAATAATTATCTTGTAAAAATTTGCTGAATATTTGAAATGTGTTGTCTATTCTCATACTTCCCCTTCTGATACTTTACTTTTTTGTCATTAGAGAAGTTGAAATTCATTTCAGCAATAATGTAGTAACTTTTATGAGTTACATGCTATGCTTATGTTATTACAAAGTATAACACATTTATACTTTAATGACTGTGCTTTTTTTTTATGTTTAAGCTTTTTCCTATCGAAGGCAGACAGTCAACTCTTCTGTACCATCAGAGGATGTCCACATAGACAGCGGTGGTGAAACAGTTGGATCTGGGGGTATGTCAGATTTTATTGCTGTCAGATAGTTAGTACTGTTGCATTTCAGAGAACTGTAAGTAGAGTCTAGAAATGTTGGATTTTTTTTCTTAAAAGTGGAAGAAATTCTATTACATTTTTAATTGACATCCTTACACTACACCATATTTCATTTTAAGATAAAGAATAAGCCACATTCCAGTTAACATGTACTGATCCTGCTCCCTGTACCTGTAACACTTAAGATAGTATTAGAAGGTTTTATTTTCTCATTAAAGCCAATTGTTGTGAGCTCTTGGAATTGCTGACCAAAAAAGGACCAGTTACTGGGGAAAGTGGAGTGAAGATTAAATTTGCATTTGAGGAAAAGTCATGACCAAAAAGAAGGAATGGTGAACAGTCCCCAGTCTTGTTCCTGATTCATTCTGCATCACTTTTGCCTTCACATCATCTTGACTGTGACTCAGCCATCCCAGAATCCAATTCTAATATATGGTAGGGAGTATTGTGTCCAAGCTTCCACTGAAAAAGACATTTCAGAATTTAGCTTATAATTTCTCTTCAGAAATTATACCAACTTGTTACCAACTCAATCATTAAATAGCTGTATGACCTTGGGTATGCCAGTCAATAAAACTCCCCATCATTTTCTAGTCCTAACACCCTCCCTGTCTTTTTTTTTTTTTTTTTCCTTGAGACAGAGTCTGGCTCTGTTGCCCAGGCAAGAGTGCCGTGGCGTCAGCTTAGCTCACAGCAACCTCAAACTCCTGGGCTCAAGCAATCCTACTGCCTCAGCCTCCCAATTACCTGGGACTACAGGCATGCGCCACCATGCCCGGCTAATTTTTTCTATATATTTTTAGTTGGCCAATTAATTTCTTTCTATTTTTAGTAGAGATGGCGGTCTCACTCTTGCTCAGGCTGGTTTCAAACTCCTGACCTCGAGTGATCCTCCCGCCTCAGCCTCCCAGAGTGCTAAGGCCTCAGTCTCCCAGGATTACAGGTGTGAGCCCCCACGCCCGGCCTCTCCCTGTCTTTTACAGAGGGCTGTTGTGAGAATCTGTGGAAATAACGTTTTAGGGAAGTGATTTAAAGAGACAGAAAGAGAAAATATTAATATGTGTGGATTAATTATATAATTAGCTTTATTCATAATAAACATCTGGTCCTTCCTAATCTGTCCTGGGCATTGTAGATAATACACCTTAATAGAACATAAATTTATTAAGTTTTATCTCTTAAGGAGCAATGGAAGAGACAGCTATGTGTGTGTGTGTGTGCGTGCGCGCGCGCGCGCGTATATGTGTGTATATATATAAATTTTTTGTGTAAATGTGTGTATATACACACACATATGTACACACATATATAATGCTGTGAGACAGGTGCTGAGGATTATGTAAAGTGCCAGGAGGATGATTACTGTTTATCATTTAGCCTAGAAGATCAGCGTAGAATTAACTTTGTGAGGCTAGATATTAGCATGTGTTACTCAAATTCAGAGCAATAACTGAATTTATAAGAAACAAGATTCATTAAATTTTGTAGAAAAATTTAATATGGAAAAATGCTACATGTTTCTGTTGACTCCAGTCTTCCATTTAACAGGTTATAGATTTATTGTTGCACAGACTTTTCCCTTTTTATTTTTTTTTTTCATTTTTCTATAGTACAGTATGACATTCAGAGACTTTTCTAAGCAATATCAAATTTTGATGCTTTAGTAATGCTTTAGAATTAGAAAAGTTTGAAAATATAAAGAGTCCATGTTCTCATTTTCATAAACTGAAAGAACATGTATTATTGGCATTAATTATAACTTAAAAAAATCTATGTAGTTACTACATACCATGTACCGTGCCAAGTTCTTTGCTTTTTTTTAATTGATATATAGCTTGCATACTATAAAATTCATCATTTGAAGTATATAATCACAAGATTGTGCAGTCTAATTCCAGAACATTTTCAGCAGCTGAAAAAGAAACCCTGTACCCATTGGCAGTCACTCTTCATTCACCCCTTCCTCCTTGCTTTCTGTCCCTGTAGAATTGCCTATCCTGGGCATTCCACATAAATGGAATCATATAGTATGTGGGTTTTTTCTGTCTGCTTCTTTCACTTAGCATGGTATTTTCAAGGTTCATTCCTGTTGTGGCATGTATCAGTACTTCATTCCTTTTTATGATAGAACACTGTTCCGTTATAAGGATATCACATTTTGTTTATCCATTCATTAATTGATGACATGTGGGTAATTTCTACTTTTTGGGTATTATGAATAATGCTGCTGTGAGCATACATGGACATATATTTTCATTCCTTTTGAGTATATACCTAGGAGTAGAACTGCTGAGTAATGTGGTAACTCTATGTTTAACATTTTGAGGAACCACCAAACTCTTTTCCAAAGTGGCCATACCATTTTACAATCTTACAAGGAATGTATGACAATTCTGTTTCTCCATATTTTTACAAACACTTGTCAGTCCGTTTTATTTTAAACATCTTAGTGGGTATGAAGTGGTATTGCACTGCGGTCTTGATTTACATTTCCCTAATGACTAATTATGTTGAGCAGATGTTATGTGCTTACTGGTTATTTGTATACCTTTGGGGAAAGATACACAAATTCAGGCCCTTTGCTTGTTTTTTAATTGGGTTATTTGTCTTTTTATTTTTTAGTTGTAAGAGTTCTTTTTATATTCTGAATCTAAGTCCTTTATCAGATAAGTGATTTTCAAATATTTTTTCCCCATTTCTGTGGGTTATCTTTTTACTTTCTTGATTACGTTCATTGAGACAAAAATTTAAATTTTGATGAAGTCCAATTTATTTTTTTCTTTTTTTACTTGTGATTTTGCTGTCATAGCTGAGAAAACATTGCCTAATTCAAGGTCACAAAGATTTGCTCCTGTGTTTTCCTATAAGAGTTTTATAGTTTTACCTCTTATATTTAGGTCTCTGATCAATTTTGAGTTAATTTTTGCATATGGTATGTATAGGGTTCATCTTCACTCACATGTGAATATTCATTTGCCATAGCACCATTTGTTTGAAATTCCTTCACTATTCCTTCACTTTTCAGTGGTCTCGGCACCCTTGTAGAAAATCCATTGCCTTATTTATATGAGCTTATGGGTTTATTTCTCTACTCTAAATTTTATTCCACTGATCTATATGTCTGTCTGTATGCCAGTACCACATTATATTGATTGCTGTTGCATTATAGTGGGGGAGAGGAAAAGTAACTTTTTCCTCATCCCTCATGAGTTCTTATTTGGAATGGACCCTGTAACAGAAGAAAAATTAGTGAGAGAAAGAAAAAAAACAAAGAAGTTTATTAATGAGTTCAATGCACACCATGCAGGAAAAACCTAAGGCAAAGGAACTCAAAGCAGTGGCTTAAAAGTCCACTTATATAACATCTTCAACAAAGAACAGTAAATTTGTAGAGAAATAACAGGACAGACGAAAGCAGTTTTAGGCTTCTGGGAGGGAGGGAACCATAGGAAGGTAAATATAGATGCTCCTCAACTTACAATGGGATTAAACTCATCGTTAAGTTGAAAATATTATAAGTTGAAAATGAAATTAATACAGCTAACCTACTGAACATCATGGCTTAACTTAGCCTACCTTAAATGTGATCACAGCACTGACATTAACCTACATTTGGGCAAAATCATCAAGCGCAAAGTATACTTTATAATAAAGTATTTAATATCTCATGTAATTTATTAAATACTATACTGAGAGTGAAAAACAAAATGGGTGTATGGGTTCTCACCATTAACATACACAGCTGAAAGGACACGGGTCCCAAAGAATATTTGAAGCATTTTGTAGACATCATGGGATAGGAAAACACAGGAAAAGTGTTAAAAAAAACCCACTGGCAACAGTGCACTGTAGAGTATTGGTTGCGTACCCTCACGATGGCGTGTCTCCTGGGGAGCTGTGGCTCACTGCCAGCGTCACTATCGTTAGCCCAGGAAAAGATCAGAATTAAAGTCCGGTTTGCATGCATATCAGTCACATTCTCACCATTGTAAAGTCAAAAAAATCTAAGTAGAGCCATCAAAAGTTGGGAACTATCTGTAAGTGGAAGGAAAACAATGAAGTGAGGTTTGTTTGTGGATTCCTCTGGCCGTCTCTTGGCTGAAAAGAGTCTAGAGTCATCTCCAGTAAAGAAGAATTTATATCCTGCCTAATTCAGTTTCTTTATTTGTTATGGGTATATTTGGATTTTCTATTTCTTTTTGTTTTTTTTGTTTGTTTGTTTGTTTTTTTGAGACAGAGTCTCACTTTATTGCCCAGGCTAGAGTGAGTGCCGTGGCGTCAGCCTAGCTCACAGCAACCCCAAACTCCTGGGCTCAAGCAATCCTGCTGCCTCAGCCTCCCAAGTAGCTGGGACCACAGGCATGTGCCACCATGCCCAGCTGATTTTTTTTTTTCTATATATATTAGTTGGCCAATTAATTTCTTTCTATTTATAGTAGAGATGGGGTCTCGCTCTTGCTCAGGCTGGTCTGGAACTCCTGAGCTCAAAAGATCCGCCCACCTCGGCCTCCCAGAGAGCTAGGATTACAGGCGTGAGCCACCGAGCCTGGCCTTCTGTTTCTTTTTGAATCAGTTTCTGTAGTTTGTATCCTTCTAAAAATTTATTTATTTCATTTAGGTTACTTATTTTGTTGGCACAAAAGTGTTCATAGCATTCATTTGTAATGCTTTTTATTTATGTAAGGCTGATAGTTTTGTCCCCTCTTTCATCCCTGATTTTAGCAATTTGAATTTTCATTTTTACTTTCTTGGTCAGTTTAACTAAAGGTTTGTTAATTTTGTTGATCTTTTTAAGGAACCTACTTTTGGTTTTATTGATTTTTCTCTATTGCTTTCCATTTTGTATTTTTTAAGGTGCCTTCTTATGTATCAGCAATTCCCAAAATGTGATTTGGGAGCCCTCAGGGGTCCTCAAACTGAGTATTATTGTGTTTATAATAATAATAATCAAGATGTCATTTACCTTCCACACTGTCTTTCTAACACATGCAAATTGGAGTTTTCCAAGGTCCTATGATATGTGACATCAAGACAGATTGCAGACAGAAACAGAGATGAGAATCCGGAGGCTTTTATTAAGCCAGACATTACAGGGTTTGCAAAAATGTAAAATAGTGCCATTCTCTCAGTCTTTTTTTGTTTGTTTATTTTGGAAGATATAGTTGTTTTTTTTAAAAAAAATGCTATTTGTAGTCACATGTCTTGCTTATTTTAAAATGAATTAATAAATTTATAATTTTCAGTTTAAATTTCTAATTCATATTAAAAGATATAATCCACATAAAAAAAGCTCTTTGGGATCCTTAGTAATTTTTAAGAGTGTAAGGCCTTTGAGTGGAAAATTTTAAAGCTTCTGTGATATATTATCTCATCAAATCTTTATTAAAAACCCGATGGGTTAGATTTTGCTGTTTGTAGCTAAACACAATAGAAGGCTGAATAATTTATTTAGAATTTTGGAGATAGGAGCCAGGATTTGAAGCTGAATTTTTAATATTCCAAATTATATGCTTCATGGCGAATACCTAATTATTCACATTTTCTTCTTTTTCTATACTGTTTCATATTCCAGTTTCTTAGGATTTAAGCCAAGCTAGTTAGTAAGTCTTTAAGATGAGCATATTTTGTTGGTACCGTGTGGTGAAATGTTAGAACCTGTGTGGTTTTTCTCAGACTGTAATGACTCTTTGGCGTTCCCTCCACAGAAAGATGTATCATGACGATGCTGAGAAAGAGGATTAGGGATGAGAAGACCAACGTTAGGAAGTCTGCACTCCAGGTGTGAATGTTTTCCCACATTTTTAATGTGCTTTCTTTTTATGCACTAAAAACTTAGAAATGCAAGGGAATATTTTTAAGACCCCTAGGCTTTATTCATTACTGAATTTGCTGTCACCTGTTAGTTGACCTGATTCTGATATATATAAATTATATTGATGAACTGGAAGATTGTCTGTTTTCAAGATTTCCAAAAGAACCACAAATCTTTAATTTCTTTTGCTTAAAATAGGAATTCTTAACCTGGGGACCAAGGGTAGATTTTAATAGCTTCATAAAATTGTGTGTAAATATTTGTTCATACAAAATGTATGTCAGTTTTCCTCGGAGAGAGGTCTTAGCTTTCATCAGATTCTAAAAGATGGGATGTTGTAGGGAGGAAGAAGGGATCCATGACCCCCAAAATGTTAAGAACCACAAACTTCCAGAAAGTTTCCTTTGTCCACAGCTTCTCTTTCTGCATTTATGCTATGCAGTCGCCACTCATGTTGCATGTCTGCCTTCTAGGTGTTAGCGAGTGTTTTGAAGCACTGCGAGGCCCCCTGTATGAAGGAAGACCTGTCAGCTCTGCAGGATCGGTGTCGGGACCCTGCAGTGTCTGTCCGGAGACAGGCCCTGCAGTCTCTCACCGAACTTCTCACGGTGAGAGGCAAGGCTTATGCATCGAGCGTACTTACATTAAAAGTTATTCCTCCTAATAATTGCCTGTTGTTAAATGGTGCGTTGACCATTAGGGATTCTGCTACTTCCACTGTAGGGCTGTATAATGTAAGAGAGAAGAAGAGGTATCTTCCAACTATGTGTGATAGACTGTATTTCCCAGTAAATATAAGTGGGAACTAATGCCAGAGAATGCTAATTGTTAGCCTTTTCTTAAGTTTAAATCTCACATAGAAAAATAAATTTAAAAATGAATTTGGTTATGCTAGAGGCCTAGATTAATTTTTGTCAATTAAAACATGTATAGATGGTATTGCCAAAAGAGCAGACCCACTAATGCTATATACAGTTTACTTCTGCCAGCTAATTAGCTGTTGAAGAATTTTAAAAGCATGTTTTTTTCTTTATTTCATGATAGAAAGCATTAAACAATACATATTTTGACTTTTTCTGTCAGCATCTATTATAATTGCGCCTTTGGATAAATATTTATTATTCGCTTTTGATTTTGAATGACTAAAAACATACTGATTTACTATTACCAATAAAATAATGATTTTAATATATAAGTGTAAAATTTTTTTAATAGTATGCACTGATTTACAATAAGCCAGAGGTTGAACTTCGTTGTTGCATGTATTTTGAGCATTGATTCTTTTTCACTCTGTGGTCTATTTGCAGTCAAATGTGTAATTATTTTTAACCTGTTTCTCAGAACGTGGATGGCAACTTCACTGACTTGTATTTCGAGTTCTAATAGGTTAAGACCTCTGACGTTATAATTTTTTAATCCTAAGGCCCAACCTCGATGTGTCCATATCCAGAAAGCCTGGCTGAGGGGGGTAGTCCCCGTGGTGATGGACTGTGAGAGCACCGTGCAGGAGAAAGCCCTGGAGTGCCTCGACCAGGTCCTGCTGCAAAACATCAAGCACCACAGTAAATTTCACACTGGTGACGACAGCCAGGTGCTGGCTTGGGCACTTCTTGCTCTCCTCACCACAGACAGCCAGGGACTCAGGTACGCTAACTGTATGATTTATGTTGCTTAGGAAAGGCCATAAGGCTTTGTATTAATTTCTCCACTGATTTTGATAAACCAGCTTTCCACATTACTTAATATATTTGAAGACTCAATCTTGGTCTCTTTTTTTTCTTGACCTACTTCAAATCTTTTAGCATTTTTGTGGTAACTGTATTTTTGTGACACTGTTTTGATCACTTCCTTTGCTTGCCTCTGCATGCTGTCCAGTTTTAGACTGGTATCTTAACATGTAGTAGAAAATGCCCACAGATACAGCATATTATTGTGTTACCTTTCCCCAATACTGGTTATTAGGAAAGATGACTTCCTAGCTCTTGCAAGTTAAACTATCTCTAACATTTTATTGGATTGGTTGGCTTAATAGCACTGCAGGGTTTTTTTTTTTCTGTTTTATAACTTTTATTGAGCATACATTGTGTACAGTGAATATTATACGTAGGAGTTAGGACCTGTTGTAGAGGAATTATCATGCAATAGAAAGAATAGATTTAGTTTCGTAAAATACCTTTCTGCGTAGAAATTGTGGTACATATACACAGTGGAATATTGTATAGCCACAAAAAGAATGAAATCCTGCTATCTGCAACAACATGGATAGAACTGGAGAACATTATGTTAAGCGAAATAAGCCAAGCACAGAAAGGCTCATCTCGCATGTTCTCACTCATATGTGGGAGCTAAATATTAAAAGCAATTGATCTCATGGAATCAGAGAGCAGAATTATGTTACCAGAGGCTGGGAAGGATAGTGGGGACAGGAAGATAAAGTGGGGATGGTTAATGGTTGCAAAATATTATTAGCTAGTTAGAAGGAACAATATGTGATAGCATAACAAAGTGACTACAATCAACAATGAGTTAGTTGGAATATTTCTAACACAAAGAAATGATAAATACCTGAGGTGATGAATACCCAGTATTTTCTAGATTTGATTAATTCACATTGTGGGCCTGTGTTGAAACAGTACATGTACCTTAATGAAGATATACAACTATTAAGTACTCATAAAAGTTTTTTTAGGCTGGGCGTGGTAGGTCACGCCTGTAATCCTAGCACTCTGGGAGGCCGAGGCAGGTGGATCGTTTAAGCTTGGGAGTTCGAGACCAGCCTCAGCAAGAGCAAGACCCCCATCTCTACTAAAAATAGAAATTAGTCAGGCAGCCAGAATAATGAGGGCTTCTGGCAGTGCAAAAGCATAGCAGCCAGAAGGCTCCATGAAGTCTTAGAAAAATGACTGGTTCAGTTGCCATCTGGTGAGATATGGAAAGCAGAGGTCTGATGGGGGCTGGGCAGTACAGAAGGAGTGCTGGAGATGGAAGTTCAGCTTTGATTTGGGGTGCTTCGTCTACTCTGAGTGGAGAGCTCTTGGTAATGAATGAGATCACCCAGAGTTAGGTTGTACATGAGAGCCAAGGACTGAAAGTAGAGCTTTTCAAAATCAGCAGTTAATGTGCTTAGAAGAAGGATTAGTGAAGGGAAATTGGTAGACCAGAGTCTAAGCATAAAGGAAGTTGTCAGTAACCTGTAGCAGAGGGCACATGAAAGGGAAACTGAAGAGTGGCCATGGGTTCTCATGTTAGGGTAGAGGTTGGTTAGTGTTTGTTGAATGGCCTCCTGTCCAGGTAGGGAAGGGCTGAGGCCCACGGTGGGGCTGGTTTAGCATTAGGTTGGGAGTCCTTCTGGGAACGGCTCAGTTGACAAGGATGGGTGTGAGTTGCCAGAGACGAGCCAGATTTGAGATTTAAAAGCTGAAAGTTCAGAGAATTTTTTCCTCAATCTGTTGGCTTCATGTAATAAACTTCACATAAAATTTTGTGTTATTCTTTTTATTTATTTATTTATTTATTTATTTTTTTTTTTTTTTGAGACAGAGTCTCACTTTATTGCCCAGGCTAGAGTGAGTGCCGTGGTGTCAGCCTCGCTCACAGCAACCTCAAACTCCTGGGCTCAAGCAATCCTGCTGCCTCAGCCTCCCGAGTAGCTGGGACTACAGGCATGCGCCACCATGCCCGGCTAATTTTTTCTATACATATATTAGTTGGCCAATTAATTTCTCTCTAATTATAGTAGAGATGGGGTCTCGCTCTTGCTCAGGCTGGTCTCGAACTCCTGAGCTCAAACGATCCGCCCACCTCGGCCTCCCAGAGAGCTAGGATTACAGGCGTGAGCCACCGCGCCCGGCCTTGTGTTATTCTTTTTAAGTAAATGTAAAAATATTTGTTGATTGCATAAGTCTTGTGGTATTTGGACATAAATCATACATAATAAAGTGAGCTAATTGCAGTAAAACTCTTGACATATATGGATGGTTTTTTTAAATCAACAACTGATATATTAACAAAACCATTTGTATGCATATGCTTATCATGGTATGTGGATGTGTTTATTTTGTTATAGTCGACTTGTTCTCTATGCTTGGAGAATTTCCCTTTTTAAAAAAATTTAATGAGAAAAAGTCTTATTGATCTGTGTGTGTGTGCACTTGCACACTTTTCTTTTTTCCTAGCCGCTATCTAAATAAGGAAAAATTAATTGGGGAAGAAGTATATTTTTGTCTTCATTTAAATATATAATATGGTATTGTCTTATGGGTTGTATGATCTTATTGCTATAGGAAGTTGTATGATCTCAGTGCTATAGGAAGAAATAAAATGAGAGATGGTTTAAAAACAACAGGAACATAACACAAACACTTTAGCACATCAGAAGCATGTTTTATTTTAAAAAGATTTGAAATATCTATTTCTTAGTGGTATTAGTAGGCTATTGTAAATTTTGGCTCATGTAATATTGCTGTATTTAAGTGCTAGGATGTCATTTTTCCATTGAAAAAAGGGCACTGTTTCTATTTTTTGTCACTGCAACCTTATAAGCTCTGTGTATATCTGTTATTGGTAACCTATCCCCCATATATTTGTGTAGAAATTTTATGGGTGATGAGGTTAAGAAAGATCTCAAGTTAGTTGTGGGATTTTATTGTTTTCTTTAAAAAAATTAAGTATTTTATGAGGGGAAAAATAAATACAACTTCTTCTATAATAAAAATTAAAATGATCTCTAGTTGGCATCAGATGAGCCATGAGCTAGGAACCTGTGCCAGAGGAGTGTCACATGCCAGAGGAATCCTGGGGCCGCAGAAGTTGATGCCCTTTCAGGGAGGGGCTGATCTGAATAGTTTTGTGTATTTATAGTGACAGTTGTACCTTCCTTCTTTTTTCCTAGCCGCTATCTAAATAAGGCTTTTCATATCTGGTCCAAGAAAGATAAATTCTCACCCACTTTTATAAGCAACGTGATATCTCACACTGGCCTGGGACATTCTGCACCAGCCTGGATGCTGCTCTCCAAAATTGCTTGCTCATCACCCAGGCTCGACTACACCAAAATAATAGAGTCCTGGGAGAAAATCAGCAGGTTTGTATGTTTATAATTTAGCCATTGATGGACACTCAATATTCTTGGAAACAGCTCATGTCTCAAGGAAGCAGCCTATTTCATAGCCATTTGTATACTGAGATTTTTTGCTTAACACCCGGCATAAAAACAAACATGAAAAATAAGAATCAGAGCCCACATGGTAGCTCATGCCTGTAATCCCAGCACTTTGAAAGGCTAAGGCCAGAGGATCACTTGAGGCCAGGAATTTGAGACCAACCTGGGCAACATAGCAAGACCCTGTCTCTACAAAAAATATACGAATTAGCCAGGTATGGTAGCCCACACCTGTTGTCCCAGCAACTTGGAAGACTGAGGTGGAAGGCTTGCTTATGCCCAGGAGTTCAAGGCTGTAGTGAACTATGATCATGCCATTGCCCTCCAGTCTGAGTGACAGTAAAACCCTATCTCTTTTAAAAAAAAGAAGAAAGAGGCCGGGCGCGGTGGCTCAAGCCTGTAATCCTAGCTCTCTGGGAGGCCGAGGTGGGCGGATCGTTTGAGCTCAGAAGTTCGAGACCAGCCTGAGCAAGAGCGAGACCCCATCTCTACTATAAATAGAAAGAAATTAATTGGCCAACTAATATATATCGAAAAAATTAGCCGGGCATGGTGGCGCATGCCTGTAGTCCCAGCTACTTGGGAGGCTGAGGCAGCAGGATTGCTTGAGCCCAGGAGTTTGAGGTTGCTGTGAGCTAGGCTGACGCCACGGCACTCACTCTAGCCTGGGCAATATAGTGAGACTCTGTCTCAAAAAAAAAAAAGAAAGAAAGAAAGACAACTAGGGTCACTTTTAAGCTGGCAGTTTACTCTTTGTCCAAGTATATGAAGTGCCTTGATGTTCCCACATATTGACTCCTAAAGCATGCTACC
>VSMD01132917.1:0-17960 GCA_008750895.1 Mirza zaza
TTGAGACAGAGTTTCACTTTATTGCCCAGGCTAGAGTGAGTGCCGTGGCGTCAGCCTAGCTCACAGCAACCTCACACTCCTGGGCTCAAGCAATCCTGCTGCCTCAGCCTCCCGAGTAGCTGGGACTACAGGCATGCGCCACCATGCCCGGCTAATTTTTTTTTCTATATATATTTTAGTTGGCCAATTAATTTCTTTCTGTTTATAGTAGAGATGGGGTCTCGCTCTTGCTCAGGCTGGTCTCGAACTCCTGAGCTCAAACGATCCGCCCACCTCGGCCTCCCAGAGAGCTAGGATTACAGGCTTGAGCCACCGCGCCCAGCCTGTAGAGCTCTTTTTAAAAAAATCATCTTCCCTTTGACCTCTGCTGCTGGCCGGGCTCCCATCCCCAGAGAGGCAGCCTCTGTGCACTGCTCGCTGCCCGCCTTGCCGCAGCGTGCCCGTGGCGCTCACCTCGCGGTCACCCCAAACCCACGCTGTTTTGGGGTGTTCCCACAATGCAGAGGGCCACAAGTGCCTAAAAGGTGAGCCATGCCAGTCCACGTGGAAGTGGCTGGCCACCCTGGCCACACCTTTCGATACCACGTGAGGAAATCTAGCAGTGACTTCTAGCGGCCCTGGCACCCCTCGAGGAGCGAACACAGAAGCAGGCTCCACACGTCCCTTGCACCCCTCTCGGCCTCCCAGCTCCTGGTGGCTCACAGCCAGGGGAGCTGAGAGGCTGAAGAAAGAGGCCGGCAGACACAGTTTCTCAAAGGGGAGCATTTCACAGACGCTTCCAGACAGAAGTGCTGTCGCGGTGGCCGTGAGGTGGGTTCCCCGTCCACCCTCCAGAGAACGTCCTGTGTGCGGCGAGCTCTAATGCTGAGACGCACGCAGCTGCTCGCGCGTCCGACTTTGCTGCGAAACTCCCGGCCTCCGGGGGCGTTGAGGCCAGATAAGCGTCTTCACGAGGGTGTCTGTGCTGCGGCCTGTTAACGACCTCGCCGCAGAGGGCCGAGGTGCGCAGGAGCCGGACACGGGCCGCCGTGGCAGCGTCGCAGCAAGACGGCGCCGCTCTCGCCGCTCGGCAGGCTGTTTCCTACAGAGTGGTTGTGCTCCATCCTCATTTTTGAAGGGTATTTTCACTGGCCATGAAATTCTCAGCCGGTAGTTTTTTTCTTGCAAAAGTTTAGAGATGTTGTTGCGCTGTTCTGGGGTCCGCGTGCAGTTCTCATCCTTGCTCTTCGTACGCAGCGTGCTGCTGCTTTGGCTGGTTGAGACTTGGCTCTCTGATCTTCTTAGATCTGTAGGTCACTGTTTTTCATCTGGTTTGGAACTCTTTGGCCATTATTTCTTCAAATAGTTTCTCTGTTTCAGTCTTTCTTTCTTCTCCTGGGGCTCCAGTTCCACGTTTGTTAGACCTGTCGACGCTGCCCCGTGGAACCTGTCATCCGCTTGCCTCTCTGCTTCTCTCTGCTCTGCACACTGGACGGATTCTGCCGGTCCGTCGTCAGGTTCCTTGACAGCCCGTCCGGTGACGTCGTCACTTGTTGATGTATCTCGCAGCTCTAGGATTCCCATTTGGTTCCTTTTTACGGTTTGCAGTTATTTAGTGAAATTCCGTCGGCTCACTAAGACCGTGTTTTTTCCTGATTCTTTGAACATACGCAGTAAAGCTGTTTTGTTAAGTTTTGTCAGATCCAACACCTAGGCCGGCCGCAGATGCAGTTTCTCTTGGCCGCTCTTCTTTCTTGACTGTGGGCCACATTTTCCTGTTTTCTCGCGTGTCTCGTGGCTGTGGCCTGGATGCTGGGCGTCGTGCGTCGCGAGTGCAGAGACTCCAGATTCCGCCGTCTTCCTGTGAAGAGTCGATCGTCGTGTTAGCGGGGGGCTCAGTTGCTGGCTGCTCGTCTTGAACTTGTGTGGGCTTTTTCGGCGTCGGTCCCTTTAGCTTAGTGGGACTCCACCCGCAGTCCGCTCCCCGTCTGTGCTCGGTGTAAGCTCCGCCACGGTCGCGTGCTCGGGGGAAAGCCTTTCTGGTGTCCTGGCGGGATGCCAGCCGCGTGCGCGGGGTTCCTGGGGCAGGCTGGCTCCAGCGCCCTGGCCCTGCCGCGACGCCGTTCCCCCATCTCCGGTGCCTCCATCTTGCCTCTTGCCGCGCGGTGCGTGCTCGTGCTGCACTGTGGCCGTCTCGCCCTGCTCGCAGGCACGGAGGTGGACTTGAGGACAGGACCAGCGTGCGACCCTCATGGGGCCGTGCCTGCCCCCGCCCCGGGCTGTGGGAAGTGCGAGGGGCCTGGGCTGGCCTGGGGCTCGGTGCTGGGCCTGCTGCCCAAGTGCCAGCCCTGGCCTCTGCGCGGCGTGGAGAGGAGGAGCCCAGGGGCGAGTGGACGTGGCGGCGTTTGGCCGCGCGACGCCCTAGGGCTCAGAGAAGTCTCCCTGTGCGATATAGGTGAAAATACCGGATAGCGTGGGAAGAAACCCAAACAAACGTCGTTTTGTGAATGCATGTCTGAGCCGTAAGTAAAATATTGGGATTCCTGTGTAGGTCAGAAATAAGAAAGCACAAAATTCTGAGGCTGACCGGGGCCCTGGCCCGAGCGAGTGCCGGGGGAGTTGGCCTGGGACCGGCCGAGGCCAGCACTGCTTCCCGCTGGACCTGCACTCACCGGGCGGGGCTGCGCCAGCCACGGGGCCTGGGAAGCCCGCACCAAAGATAGTTTTAGTTCTAAACCAAGGAAGAGCTAAAACTCAAAACCAACAGCAGCCAGAATTAAAGATTCTTAGCTGGTGGGGCTTAGCAATGTGGGCGGCTGGTTTTGCTGGATTTCGTGCTGAGCCGTCGTGGGTGTGGGTTCGCCCCCCAGTTGGAGAACTCGCCCTGGCCGGGCCCCCGAGAAGCCCCTGACGTGCTCTCCCCCCATCCCCCGTGAGGGCCCCTTGCCTCCCCCAGGGGTAACTGTGGTCCCGACCCCGCGGAGACACCAGGAAGAAACGCACGGTGACTCCCAGCTGTGCGCCCAAGACACCCCGGTCTGCCTTGTCTCTTCTTTCTTCCTTTAAACTTGACTTTAAAAGAAACCCAAATTTTAAGTGTTTAGAGATCTGTGGACCTCGCCCTCCATTGCTTTCTCATCCCTACAGCGCGTCCTGCGGGCGGGCCGTTTGCCCGTGTGTCTCCACGTGGGGACCGCTGGGCGTGCCGCATGGTGTGGTCTCGCGTGTCCTCTGTCCTCGCAGCTTCCTGCGCGGCGGCAGCCTGGCCCAGAGTCTCCTGACTGCTCCTGCCAGGCGGCGGCGTTGCCGTTCCCTGGCCCCGCAGGCCGGGCCGGGCCCTCTGGGAGGCTGGAGTGGTGACGGTGACAGCTGTGGGCTCTGTCTCACTTGCTGGTTGGGACCCTTTTTTGGAGACTCTGCCCCTCAACTGTTGTTGGCTCCGTGGGGGCACGGTTCGTAAAGGAGAGGGGGCCACGTGCTGGAGGGACCCCTTTTCCGCACCCAGTTTGAGGTAGTGAGTCAGTTCCCTGTCGTCCTCAGCAGCTGAGCGACGTCCTTATGTGTTTGCCATTATAAACTCTTGGATTTTAAACGTAATCGTTGGGTTTCAGTTCATCAAAGCTCTCGTGCTGCAGTTCGGCTTGTGCCGGGGCACCGTCTCCAGGCTGGTTCCTGAGTCGTGTCGTAAGACGCGCTGCTGAGTCTGTGCCCTGTGGCATGGCAGAGTCTTACCCCCTGCCCCTCCAGACCTGGAAATGGTCCTTTCTCCAGGAGAGCCGGTTCCTCCTGGCGGGAATTGGTATTTGAAGGCCGGACCTGGGACTCGGGGCTCGTTGCCGCCGGGGTTACAGCCTTTTCAGCGGAAAGCTAGGAAGTGTGTGAAACACAGTCTCTCGAGCTTTTTCCAGTTCAGATAGTTCAAAGTCAGAGGTACATGATTTTACTTACATTCTTCAAAGTGACATCTTTGTCTTCCACGTGGAGAGTTCTGGTTCTGGGCTCCCTAGGGGGGGGGGGGTGGGGGCTGGGAGGTGGAAGAAGGAGGGGACAGGATGAGGAGGAGAAAGGAATCCTGGTCTCGCAGACTTAGGAGATGCTGGAGTTACAGTGTCTCATGGCTCAGTGTGGTCTGAGGGTGCGTGTGCTTGTGTGCCCCGCCCCCACGAGTGTCGAAAACAGGCAGCCGCGGCTCCGGCTGTTGCCTCCTCCTGTCTGCTGGTTCGCATGTTGCGAGAGCATTCAGCCGTCACGTGCTACCGTGTCTCCCCTTCACCTCCTCTGATCTCAGTGGCGCCAAGGATGGTGTAGTTACTCCTTTCAGCCTGTCTTTGTGCTGCTGTCTCCACTCTGGTTTTCCGGATCTTTCTCTTAGACTCCTGGCCTCAGGCGGCCCTCCCGCCCCGGCCTCCCCAAGGGCTGGGATTCCGGCCGAGAGCCACTGCGCTGGCCTACATCTTACTCTCTTCCAGACTCTTCCGGAATGACTCACGGGAACATAGTTTACACCTTTTACACCTGAGGGTCGCTTTTAATAGCTTTTCTTTCCTTGAGTATCTTAAATACAGGCTTTTTCCCTGGTGTAAGTGTTGCTGTCAAAAGTCCAACGATAATCTGATTTTGTTTCCTTTTTTATCCTTTTGCCTTGGTGTCCAAAGACTTTGTTTTCCTTGAAGCATTGGGGTTTTGCTGGAGTGAACTGGGATTGGTTATTCCGGATCTGTGTCCTCTGGGGTGGGTTGTGTTCTTCCAATGTGCAGTTTCACATCTTTTTATTTAGGAACATCTTGCCTAATGATAGTTAAAGAAAGAAAGTTTTGTATTTTCTGTTCTCGTTTTACTTCTCAGAGGTTCCTGTTAATTGTATGTTGTATCTTCCTTACCTGTTTGAGCAATTTTTACTTTCTCTTGAATTTTTTAAAAATCGCTTTTAAAAAAATGTATCCCCTTTTTTTCTTTTTACCTTCTGTTGCTGTCTTTTTTATTTAAGGGATGGAGTCTTGCTATGTTGCCTGGGCTGGAGTGCAGTGGTGCAATCACAACTCACTGCAGCCTCCAACTCCTGGGCTTGAGGGATCCTCCTGCCTGAGCTTCCCGAGTAGCAGGGACGACAGGCACTAATTATTCTGTATTTTATAGAGATAGGGGTCTCACTATCTCTAGGCTGGTCTCAAAGTCTTGAGCTAAAGTGATCCTCCCTCCTCGGCCTCCCAAAATGCTGGAATTACAGGCGTGAGCCACGGTGCTGGGCCCTATTTGAAATTTAGGATTATTTTTGTAGGGTAGGTCTTTTTCTTTTAACTTTATTTTGGATTAATCCTATACTTACAAAAAAATCACAGGAGTAGTACATAGAGTTTCTATATATCCCTCACCCAGTTTCCCCTGATGTTAAACATTGGTATGATATTCACTAAAGGCCTTATTTGATTTTTTTTTCTTAATTTCTAAAAAAATTATTGTTGTTATTTTTTTGAGACAGAGTCTCGCTTTGTTGCCCAGGTGAGGGTGAGTGCCGTGGCGTCAGCCTAGCTCACGGCAACCTCAAACTCCTGGGCTCAAACGATCCTCCTGCCTCAGCCTCCCAAGCAGCTGAGACTACAGGCATGCGCCACTAAAAAAATTATTAACTTTATGTTTTAGCAAAGGGTTCACTGAAAAATGAGAGTGCAGAGATTTCCCGCATACTCCCCGCCCTGCTGTCAGCGACCCATCACGCAGAGCGTTTGCCACGGCGCGTGAACCTCTGTTGACTCATCATCACCCCGAGTCCGGGGTTTACACGAGGGTTCACGCGTGTGCCGTGTGCTCTGTGGGTTCTGACAAATGTGTGACGGCCACGCCACCTTTGCGTCCTCGAGCAGAGTGTTTGCGCAGTTTGCGCTGCCCAGAGATCCCCTGAGCGCCGCCCGCCCAGCCCGCCTGCCCCCGTCCCAGCAGCCACGGATCTGCCCACTGCCCACGTGCTGCCCTTTCCAGAACCTCACAGCGTGGGAATCGCAGGGTGCAGCCTTTCAGACCGGTGTCCCCGTTCTCCTGTGAAGAGAGCTACCCTTTCCTCCCCACGCCCACCTCCGTCCACGCTCACTCACACTGCTGCAGGCACGCTTGTAGGATAATCCGTCCTGTCCATTTTGTTGCTCACGTGGCCCAGCTTTGGCCACCGTGAGCTCCTTTCGGTTTTTCCTTGTGTCCCTTCGCCATGACCCATGCTCTTCTGTTTACTTTGACACCATGGAATAGTCCAGGCTCATCCTCTTTTCCCTGCCACAGCTGTGGGATCGGCCGTTCTCCGAGGAGCGCAGGACCTTTGGCCGGAGACGGTGTTTGGAAGCCAGGATCTGGGTGTGGGTTTGCGGCCGATCTTTGTCACTTCAGGTGTCTCTGCCCCTTGCGTGTCCTGTGAGATTTAGTGAGCTAGAGGTGGTTGCTGTGTTACTTGGTAGGTAAATCCCAAGTCTAGGTACATAAATACCTAACGTCTAGCATTAGGAAGTGTCCACGTTTGTCGTCACCCGGCCTCTGCCTGGCGGCCCGCGGTGCCCCCGTCGCCGCCTTCAGCCTTCCCGAATCTCTGGTGTCGGTGAGTCTCTGTTCAGCAGGTGGTTGTGTTTTGTTTTATGAGCCATGCTGAAAATCTTTTTCTTTTAAAAGATGAGTCAAACCCATTCACCTTCATGATGCGACAGACGTGCTTTGTCTCGACTCTGCTGCAGTATTTCCTTACTGTGGGCATTTTTATCCTCACTGTTTCTCCTCCAGGAGTGTGTTCTGGGCTGTTCAGCCAATTTCTTGTTGGCACTTAGGAACGCTCGCATGTGTCAGTGTGGGCCACGTCCTCTTCCCTGGCGGTCATGGCGTCGTCATCTTGGAAAACTAACGGCGAGGGCCATCTCAGCGCTGATTGTTCTGGGCTAGTTGTCCCAGGTACCCGCTGGCCCTGCCACGTGTAGAGTTCGGTCTTTTCTGTACTTGGGACGTTTCCTTGGATTGTGGTTTCAATATCCCTCTGCTCCATCGTACCGATTTTCTTCCTCGGGGACTCTGACGGCACGAGGGCGGTTCCCTCTTCGCTGCCCCATCGCCCCTCTGTCTCCCCACCCTCTGCGCCCCCCCATATCCTCACCCTCCGCGCCCTCCCCTCACTGCACCCTCCCCTCACCGTGCCCTCCCCTCACCGCGTCCCCCCCCCACAGTCTCCCCACCCTCCACGCCCTCCCTGTCTGCTGCGTCCCCTGCCCGCCCCCTCACCGTGACTGTCCGTTTCCAAGGTAATTGGGCTCTTCCTCCCCTTTCTGTCTTAAGTCAGGGATCATAAACTCCAATCTCATTTCCTTGTTTTTTTATTTTTTGTTTGATTTTTAACTGTTTCCTAGTTTGGGGAGTTTTTCATTCAAGGTGACTTTCATATCCTCAAATGCTGGCTTTAAGGCTATTCTATTTTGTCGAAAGTATTGTCTTACAGCTTTCTTGTTTTTCAAGGGTGGATTTGTCACTGATACGTGTGGATTTTCATTTTCTGACTGTCCACAGCGACTCCCTCTCCTGTTCATTTTGTGGTTTTTGGTGGATCCGTGTGGTTTTCCAGGATCCGTGGTTCAAGGGCGCCCTCTCCTGGCGGCATTGCGAACTGCAGGCCGCTGGGCAGGCTGGGCCGGTGGCGGGTGGGTGGGGAGGCTCTCTTCTCCCAGGACCCTGAACTGCCCCCTTGGCTCCTTTCCTGTCACCACCCACGGGTCGGGGGTTCCCCGGGACACCCTCGCCCTCGGAGGACCCCTTCCTGCCCCGCGCTGCAAGGTCCCCTCCCGGCGCTCTGACCTGCCGGGACACCCATTCGGGGTCTCTGGTGTTGGGAGGTCGTAGCCTTCCTGGCCTTCCTGGTTCCCACTGACCTCAGCCTGCCCCCTCCTCTGCCCTTGCCACGTGGCCTTGCTGGGGGGCAGATCACACTCTGGGGTGTGCCGGTTCTCCTACTTGAGTCGCTCTGAGGTTCAGGCGTTCCTTGTCTCCCCTGTGCAGACAAGGGACGTTCTCTGGATCCACTCTCCCTCCCGTGTTCACGGTGGTTTTTGGAGGAGATGTCAGGACGCTGGCAGCTGGGCAGCAGGTTGTCTTTGGCCCCTTGGAAGGGACGTCGAGCTCATACCTGAGGCTTTGTTACTTCTGTTCCTTACAGCCTGCTCTCGGCGGCCTGACACGTGTGTGCGGGTCCCACGGACAGCACGGTGGGAGAGGAGGGGTCAGGGCAGGTCTCGTGCCGTCACAGCTGTGTGGCACGCGGGTGCTGGCTGCCACTTTGACCCGAACTGCTTACTGTGTAGTTGGTGGGGGCTGGGGGAGCGGATTGGAACCCCACACCCAGAGCCACTGGCTGCTGTCCCAGGCCTGCCGTGGGCTCCCAGCTCTCAGCCCACTGCTCGGGTGGGGGCTCCTGGGTGGCTCCATCCCCGCCCTGGGCTTGGACGTTTCTCCTCTGAGACAGCCCTGAGGTGCCAGTGGTGCTGGGTCAGGGTTCTGGGCCGGTCTGGGTGGGTGCCAGGGAGCGTGGCGGAGCCCAGAGCAGGGCCACCAGGGCCACCTGTGCGCGCAGCCCTGGGCCAGCTGGGATTGGGGCGGACGGCGATTCTTCCCGTCTGGGTTTTGCGCGGAGTGTTTGCAGCAGGGGGGATTTGCGCGGCACTCCGGGGACCGAGACCGGCCTCCTTTTATTTGCTCCTTTCAGGAGCCCTGGGACAGGGCAGGTGGGGCGTCCAAAGTGCCATTTTCACGAGCCCTGAGCCGAGGGCAGGTCAGTTTGCAGCGAGGGCGATGATGGTGTGGGAGACGTGCGCTCTTCTGCCCTTGGCCGTGTTCGCAAGCAGAAGGAGGCTTGGGTCCTGAGCCGGCGAGCTCACCCCCGGGGGGGCGTTTATTCTGATGATTCTGGAAACAAGTCCTGGAGAGGAGAGACTGGGTCCCCCTCCAGCTTGGCCCTGGCCGTGCCCCCTGGAGGGCTGTGGTGCCCCAGAGGCCCGGCCGAGCGTCCAGCGTGGCGCGTGGCCCAGACGGCCAGCTGCCCCTCCAGGGATGGCCGCTGCCGGGGGTGTCATGGCGGTGGGCCGTTCCCTCCTCATTCCTTTTCACTGCTGATCTCGTCCCAGTGCGGGGAGGGGGCGGGGGTCTCGGTTTGTTTCGGCACAGAACGCCCCTCGAGGGCTGTTTCGGAGGCTGGAGAGGGAATTGCTGAGGAAGCCTAGATAGTTCCTCCAAACCGGGAAAGTGCCACAGAGCCACTCGGGGCGGGTCTGAAGGAGGGACCTCGGTGGCGCCTCCTCTCTTGACTCCTGCCCGAGTGATCAAGGTCGAGTGATCAAGGTCGGAGACACTCCGAGAAGCAGGGCGGAGTGGCCCTGGGCCCGGAGACGGGAGAGGGGGCGCAGCAGGGCACGGCCAGGCCTGGGTCCCTGGGGCTGCAGGGCCGCCGGCTCTCAGGCCGGGCAGGACCTGAGACCTCCAGCATCTTAGACCTGGAAGGAGAAATGCGTAAAATGCCGTCGTGACCTTTGCACTTGACTATACACGAGCGACTTTAACATCAGAACACAGACGCTTAGTTTCGCCGAACGGAACAACGAGCGCTGTCCGTTGGGAGTTCTGTAGTCTGTGCCCGGTGGGGTGACGTGATGGAGGTGAGGTGACACAAGGTCCGTGAGGGGCCTCCCAGCACGAGTCGCCCCTTTCCTCCCGCCCTCCGCCCGCCTCCCAGCAGCACTAACACGACTGTCTCTTTCTCGCCACCAGGGGTCGGGCCCAGGCTCGGTGGTCCCAGGCGGCTCCGGCGTCGGAACCCCCAGGCAGTTCACAAGACAACGAATCACGCGGGTCAACCTCAGGGACCTCATATTTTGTTTAGAAAACGAGCGCGAGACAAGCCATTCACTGTTGCTCTACAAAGCATTCCTCAAGTGACGCGGGACGGCATGGCGTGTGACAGACGCCTGGGACGCTTTTATATATTTGCAGATTACGCCTTTTTGTAACAAGCAAATGGGATATTGTTTAAAAAACAGCCACCTCTTTACAATGGAACAGTTTTATATTCCTGTTTCTAAATCAACTCTTCAGTATGAAAGAAAATACGTTTCTGTAACCGAGAGAACACAAAGGCCTGTGGATACTCTTAAGGACAATTAAATCTTAACTCATCTTTGATTGAGTGGCCTTCTTGCCAAACAAGCCATATATAAAGACTGATGGATCGTTTAGCAAATAATTAGCTGCCCTCTGTCAACACGTAGCAGTTTCCACATTGTCTGTGCATCTCGTTTTAGTTCCACCCAACTTCCCACTAGGTGTCTGTCTGCCGTCGGCGACCTCATTTCATTTATTTTATTTTTGTGAAGTCAGTTGGCAAAGCAAACTGATTTTTAGACTATTTATCTCCCCCGCCCGCCCCGTTCAGAGTCCTCGAGGATCACGCGAGCCGCCCCAGCGCCGTGGCCTCGGGGCGCAGGAGTGTGCGGTCGGCGCCTGTACAGACGCGTTTGTTTGCTGTAGTTTGTAAAGCTGTAAAGTTAAAGAGACGAGAACCTTTTCAGCATAAATATATTTTACTTGCACTGTGTTTTTTAGCTAAAGTGAAAACTTAGATTAAATAAAATCAAAGTTGAGAAGAATCATCAAAGACTGTTTCTCAGTGTGAATCAAGTGTTGGAAAACGGTGTATTTTGTTGGTGACTGTACAAACTCTGGCACAGGACGCAGATGGCTATGTAAACTATAATTATTTTGCTAAGAGACTGTATGCAAGCCTGCCAGCCCCGCGGGGCCCAGGGCAAAGCCCCTTCTTTGTACCTATTTTTTTATTACAAATATACTAATTGGTTCTTTATATTTTCAGAGGTTATTGTATGAGATTGTCTATCAATAGTACTTTTATGACTGTAAATACTCTGCTCTCTCCGTGTGAGTTCTCACCTAGACTTTGATTCGCGCGTGCGAACTGAACGCTGATCAGTATTTTTATCAACACCCAGGAACTGTTACACCTTTTATTTTGTCTTTTAGGAAATCCCCGTCTTTCCATTTTTTCATGTAAATTTTGCACAGTTACTTGTTCATATGTAAATATTTTACTTTCAAAAATGAAGTTTTTAATTGCTATTGTTTTATATAGGATTGAAAGAAAATTAACTCCTTTATTAAAAACAAATTTATCTGTATTCGTTTTGCCTGGTTTTCCCGTTTTAGATTCGGCCGGGGCGGGGTGGGGGGGTGTGTCTGTAGCTGCCTGTTAGAATCGGCAACTGAGACACAGGCAGGGCCTCCCTGGCGCCGAGCATGCTGGCGCCCCGCGACCCAGGGCCTGGAAGCTGAGCTTGAGCTCCCACAGCCCAGCCCAGCTGGGACACAGGCGGGGGCTGCTGTGTGCAGGCGAGCTGGGGGGGGAGGGGGCTGGGAGGAACACGCCTGGGTCCTGGCTTAGGTGACCAGATGGCCCCAGCCCTGACGCAGACCCCCGTGGCGGCCCTGGCTGGGCGAGGTGGGAGCCTCAATGTTACGGGCCACCTTGGGAATCTCGGCCCCCGGCGGGGCACGTGTCACAGGTGCAGCTGCTCGCTGCATGCCAACACACGGCCTCCCAGGGCAGTCGCCAGCGTGATGGGAGGAGGTTCCCAGTTACTGCCGTCGCCGGGGCTGGCCCGGCTGCGCGGTGGTGTGTTGGTCAGTTCACAGCTTACACCGGGCTCTCGGCTCAGCCTGTGCTGTTACTCTGGTCTCCCGGAGCTGCCGCGGCGAAGGACCCCGGCCTGGACCAGGGCCCCGAGCCACAGCGTCTCACCACGGCCGGGGGGCGGCAGCTGGTGCCTTCGGATCTGAGGGCTCTGCCCTCCGGCTTCCGCTGGTCACTGGCGTCGCTGGTTGGTCCTCGGCTCCTAGAAGTGGCTCCCTGGCCTCTACCTTCACCTTCATACAGTGCCCCCCCAAGTCTCCCCGTTTTGTAAGATGCCAGTCACACTGGATTCCCCCTCTCCCACCAAACGGCCTCCTTTGACTCCATCCTATTCTCCAAATAAAGTCAGTTCTAAGGTCCTGGGGTGAGGACGCAACTCAGCCCATAGCGCCGTGAGGGTGGACGCGCTCCTGCCCTCCCTTGGCGCGCCCACGCCCACGGGGACCTACTCCTTAGGCTCCGACCCTGGCTGATACTTTCCACTGAGTTCTTGGCCTGACATAAACCCGCTCGGTCAGTGGAGGACAGTCGAGCTTGGACTCTGCGAGTGTGACTGATGCCGTTTCCCCTCCTCTGCTCCTGCCTCGAGTCCGCCCAGCACAGTCGCCCAAGGCACAGGGTCCCCGAGGGCATGAGGGTCCCCACAGCGGGTCCTGTGAGTCCACCCAGCGCAGTCGCCCAAGGCACAGGGTCCCCCAGGGCATGAGGGTCCCCACAGCGGGTCCTGTGAGTCCACCCAGCGCAGTCGCCCAAGGCACAGGGTCCCCGAGGGCATGAGGGTCCCCACAGCGGGTCCCGCCAGTCCACCCAGCCCAGTCGCCCAAGGCACAGGGTCCCCAAGGGCATGAGGGTCCCCACAGCAGGTCCCGCCAGTCCACCCAGCCCAGTCACCCAAGGCACAGGGTCCCCGAGGGCATGAGGGTCCCCACAGCGGGTCCTGTGAGTCCTCCCAGCGCAGTCGCCCAAGGCACAGGGTCCCTGAGGGCATGAGGGTCCCCACAGTGGGTCCCGTGAGTCCACCCAGCGCAGTCGCCTGAGGCACAGGGTCCCCGAGGGCATGAGGGTCCCCACAGCGACCCTGGCGTGTGCTCGGTTTGCGGGTTTGCTTGTGTGTTCTGTGTGTGAGCCCATCTGTGGCTGGTTGGTGTCACTCTGAGCCAGGTCACTAGTGGCCCTCAGTCCAATTTGGATATTTGACAAGGACGCCTGTTCCCAATACCCCACCACCCCCAGCGTGCTGGCATTTCCAGGCAAGAAAAAAAGGCAGGAAGAAGACATAGGGCTTCAAGTTTAGGGAGGAAAAAGGTGAACCGAGAACTCAGAGGGGTCACGACGGTGTGCAGCAGAAAGCCACACGGCTGCGGTCACCTTACTGACCGCAGTAAGGTGGGTTGTCTGTTGTGACAAGTCTAGCAGCAGTCAGAAAGTGTAAAACGTACCGTGAGCAATGGCACCAAGAACAGGAACAGCGAGGAATACATTTTGGGACGATGTGTAAGGTCCTTACACTGAAACTGGAGCACCCGAAGAGGACCTGATGGAGAACTAGCCCACGTTCATGGAGCGGGGCCTCGACCCGGTGTCGCGGAGGGGGCGGTTCTGTCCAGGCTGATAGGTAGGTCTGGTGGCGCCTCAGTCAAAATCCCGGTAGGTTTCCGTAGAAATTGACAAACGGATCCCAAAACCGCACACGGGAATGGATGCAGGGACCTGACGTGCCCAGCCCAGAACCGGAGTGCCCGGCGCTCCCGTGTGTCAGCAGCTCCGTGCTGGCGCCAGGACCGGCACATCAGTGGGTCAGAGCAGTCCAGACGGAGCCACACGTCACGGTCACTGGGTGGTTTTTTGTTTTTTGAGACAGAGTCTCGCTTTATTGCCCAGGCTAGAGTGAGTGCCGTGGCGTCAGCCTAGCTCACAGCAACCTCAAACTCCTGGGCTCAAGCGATCCTCCTGCCTCAGCCTCCCGAGTAGCTGGGACTACAGGCATGCACCACCATGCCCGGCTAAATTTTTCTATATATATTAGTTGGTCAATCAATTTCTTTCTATTTTTAGTAGAGGCGGGGTCTCGCTCTTGCTCAGGGTGGTCTCAAAGTCCTGAGCTCAAGCAGTCCTCCCGCCTCGGCCTCCCAGAGTGCTGGGATGACAGGCGGGAGCCACCGCGCCTGCCGGCCACTGGGTTTTTGACAAAGGCCGGTGCAGTTCCCGGAGAAAGGGAGGCTGCGCATGGGGACACGAGCCTGGGGGTTGTGTTCGCGCCACGTGTGGCCGCCAGCTGGAGGCGGCTCGCAGGCCGGCAGCGACAGCTGAGCGCGAAGAGCCTGCCGGGACACTCGGGGACGAGCTTCGCGAGCGGAGCAGGCAAGGGTTTCTAGGGACGCGGGCGGCACAGGTCGCGGAGAAGACGTTGATGAGTCGGGCTGGGGACTCGCAGTCGCCGCAGCTGAGCCTTTTGCGTCTCGGCCCCGCGTGCTGCGCTGTGGGCTGGGGGTCCCGGGGTTTCTTCAGACTGGCTCGTTCTTAACATTCTGTTTCCACAACATACGATTCAAATTTAGTAAAAAACATTATGAGAAAAAACTTAATGTCTATTTAATTCTTAGTATATGAAACATTGTTTCTGAAGATTAGATATTAATCCCTGTTGTTTCTTTTGCTTTTTATTGACACATGATAAGCGTATTGGGGGCTACATGTGGCAGTGCATTCCCACGTGTAAAGATCGAATGGGTCTGGGGGAGGGTCATGCTGGAAACTCAGACTTGTGGGGGGAGGGGGGAAGGGCATTTATTGAAACCTTACACTTTGTACCCCCATAATATGCCGAAATAAAAAAAAAAAGATCGAATGGGGTAATCGGGATGTCCATCGCCTTAAGTATTTGTTTTTCCTTTATGCGGGAGACATTGGAATTATTCCCTTTTAGCTGTTTTGGAACGTGCAGCAGATTACGGTAACTCACAGTCGCCCCCTGCTCTGCTGCGCACCAGTGTTTCCTCCGACCGTGCGTTTGTGCCCGTCAGTCAACCTGTCTCCTCCCCCGCCCCGCCCCAGCTCTGGTCACCGCCCGTCCACTCTCTCTTCCTGAGTATGTGTTTTTTAGATTAGTGGTTTGCCGTGTCACTGAGAAAAGTGAAATGTAAATTCCTCTTTAGAATGTAAGAAGACAAAAGGTATCCCTGTGAAAGTAAAACAGCAAGCCCGGGGCTTGGAGAAGTGTTTGCAAAACTCACACCTGACAAAGGGATAGAGAATGCCACAACCCGGTAATCAAAAAGCAACCCGACAGAAAGCACGCAACGCGAACAGGTGCTTCACAGAAGCTGCACAAACGGCGGACGGCGAACGACGTCATCGCCGGCGTCTGGGAGCTGCGGCTTGAGACCGCAGGCAGATTGCACAGCACACACCCGCCGGCTCGAGTTTGAGAGCCGTATGCATCGACGACAGCCGTGGGCAGGCGCGCGCCCACGCCCTGCCGGCCGAAGCGTGGCACGGCGTAGCCACTTTGCAACACCTTTGGCATTTTCTGTGGAGTGAGACATAAGTCTGCCAGGTGACCCGGCAGCCCCGCGCCTGAACGTCCACTCGGGACGTGGACACCTGTGTCCACCGGGAAGACACCAGGTGTCCATGGTGGCTTCGCTCCTCGATGGACCCGCCGGGGTCGTCCGGTGAGTGGGTGGGCACCGGGTGTCTGCTCAGTGCGGTGCCCCTGGGGGAGGGGGGTGCGGGCACAGGCGCCTGCGCGCTCCGATCCCGCGTGACAGAGGTTCAGGAGCAGGCGGCGCCGTCCGTGGTGGCGGGCGTCTGGAAGGGGCTCTGGCCTCCGGTGCCGGAGGTGCGTGTGGGTCCGCGCAGCAGGAGCCTCGCTGACGGGTGAGAGGGGAGTATCCCACGCAGTCAAGTGTGGCCAGGACGGCGGGGGCGGGGGCTGGCGCGGAGCGGAGCGTCAGCCCCCGGGCAGGTCCCCCGCCCGGACCTCCGTGAGCTGGCACAGGTGAGACAGGCGCGTGGTGCCCGAGAGCCGGTCGCTGTCGGAGCGTCCTTCCTGCAGACCTGGTGGCTCCCGGGCACCCAGCTGCTGGCACGCCACCCTGTACGAGACAGCGATCGCCAAATGTCCGTTTTGTTGTTGTTTTGTTCTTTGAGACAGTCTCGCTCTGTCACCCAGGCTGGAGTGCAGTGCTGTCATCGTAGCTCGCTGCAGCCTCCACTCCTGGGTTCAAGCGATCCTCCCGCCTCAGCCTCCCAAGTAGCTGGGACTACAGGCGTGCGCCACCATGCCCCGCCCTCTAAATGTGATTTTATCTAAGAAAGGAAAGTCTCACTGAGCTTTTCCTCCAGCCCCGCCTTCGGGACACCCTCCCGGCCACCCGGCCACACCCCGGTCCGGGCAGCCAAGGCTGTGGGCAGCCGTTCCGCTCTCGGCTCTGTCTGTGCCAGCAGCTTCGGAGACATCCTCCTGTACCCTCATTGCATACAGCAAGTGCTCAACCAGTGCCTGAGCGCACGATGGTGGGCATGCGGTTAGACCAGCCGCTACACAGCCTCCCCAGCCCTCCCAGGGAGGCCAGCGGGGACCCTGCTCCTCCCACAAACGGATTTCATGCTTGGGCTGCCCGTCAGGTCGCCCCAGCAAACCGCCAGGGTTTCACACTTGGAGAAGGGTCGGCCTGAGCGTAGCTCTTTCTCCCAGAGTGCCGTGGGCACCTCCCCTGCAGGCGGCCTTCCCGGGGCGGAGGGTGTGGGCCAGGCGCCGTGGGGGGCCGGCCCCGGGAGCCCGGCTGGCCGAGCTGCTCAGGTGGGGCCTGGGCGTGAGTGGCCGGTTCCGGGAAAGGCCATGAGGCCGGGCGGACGGAGGCCGCGGGGAGAGCTCGGTGGGGCAGAAGGAAAGATGAGGCTTCCCCTGCCTGGCGCGTCTGAGGAGGGGCGGGGCTGGGAGCCGCTTTTCACGTTCCATTTGGAAATTCGGACGCCACGTGAGCATGGCGCCCGGGAGACCCACCCGGCCGGGTGCGGGGCAGGCTGCGGGCTCCGGAAGGTGCAGGGACGTGAGGCGCGGCGTCCTTTGCGGAAACGTGCGTCTCTCGTGTGCACGCCCGGAGAGGCGGACACGCCGGCTCCACCACCCTGGTGGCATGGGCGGCTGGGTGGTCCTCACCCCCTCTGGGGGTGGACTCCTGGGGGGCATGTGGCCTGTCAGGGTCACCGACACAGGCTGAGGGATGGCTGTGACCCCAGCCAGGTCAGTGCTGTCTCTAAACCTGGACGTTTAGCAAGAACTCCACAGAAGGGAACGCTGCACGTCTGGGGCTGGCAGATCGACAGCTTGGGTACCTATGGCCACCTGGGCCACTGCGTGCGCGAGTGTGGCCGAGACTGACCAGCGCAGAGGCAAAGAGTGAGGAAAGTGTGGATGGCACTCCTGGAGCGCCTAGATCCAGCTGTGCCTGAAGGCCCGGTGCTGTCTTTTCTGGTGGTGTTGGGCGGGTGGCCGTGGGAGTTTCACTCATCCATCCAGCCGGGCGTGTGGCAGGTCCAGCCCTGCCCGGAACGGGCTCCCAGGAGTGTGGGGACGCAGGGGAGCCCCAACACTGCAAACCACGCCCTGGACAGAGAACCCTGCCGAGCCCACCATTCTCTTCCTGGGGTAGATTCAGCAGGAGGGATGTGGGGGGCAGGGGAGGGAGCCACGGGGAGTGCCCCAGGGTGGCTGGATGGGGCCACATCACAGGACTGGGGTGCGCCCCTCCTTAGGGCGCCAGGAGGAGAAGGCCCCGCCCCCTCCCGGGGACCCCCTGTCCCCAGGTCCTCTCTGTCCCCAGCGCGGAGTCAGGGTAGACGCAGACGGCTCTTGCCCCTGTGGGCCTCAGTTTCCCCATCTCTGAAATGGGAACGCTGGCAGCACCTCCCAGCCCCAGGGTGGCCGAAGGTCGACCCCGGAGCGCTCGCCCGCGTGGCTGCGGAGTCGCGAACCGCAACCGCTGTCCCGCGGCGGGGCGGAGGCGGTGGGTCTCCGCGCGCGACTCGGCCGCGGCCGCCAGGGGGCGGTGTGGGGCGGCGCGGGCCGTGCGGCGCGCGAGCGGGATCGAACCCCGGTGGGGCGCTGGGCGCGGGGCAGGAGCGCGGGGCAGGCGGGGCAGGAGCGCTGGGCAGGAGCGCTGGGCAGGAGGGCGGGGCAGGCGGGGCAGGAGCGCGGGGCAGGCGGGGCAGGAGCGCGGGGCAGGAGCGCGGGGCAGGAGCGCTGGGCAGGAGCGCGGGGCAGGAG